>JAQZBX010006635.1:0-13473 GCA_029593785.1 Cabassous unicinctus | reverse complement strand
GCCATTATATATTTTGTCAAAACCTATAAATGTGTGCGGTGCAAAGTGTAAATTATAATGTAAACTATTGACCATGGTTAGTAGCAATGCTTCAATATGTGTTCATTAGTTGTGGTAACAAATGTACCACACTAATCAAATATATTGTTAATGGTGAAAAGTGTGGGAGGGGGAAGAGGTGAGGTATATGAGAATCCCCTATATTTTTGATGTACCATTTATATAATCTAAAGACTATAAATTTTTTAAAAATTAAAAACAAACAGAAAATTTGAAAAATTATGGAGAGATATGTAACGCTAAAGGAAATTTCCCATAGGGCAATAGATTATATTTGTCCCTGAGAGAATATCCAACATTCAACATAGAAAGAAGGTAGTTGAGTTTAGAAGGGTAAAACTGTAAAATTAGTGTTTTATTAACAAAGTATAACTAATTTGTGAAAGCCATTTCTAGATTTGATCTTTAGTAAAAAATTATCTATACCCAACATGTAAAAGTGGCAATGTTATTAGATTGAAAATCATGTTACTTTGTTTAAGTGTTTTTCTTTTTTCCTTTTTTTTTTTTTTTGTTACAAGCTACTTCAAATTTTGGTACCTTTGATATGAATAACATTTTAAATAGTTTATAGACATATGCATTTTTAAATGAAGACATTCTCTAAGTCATTGGGATGAGGACTTTAAAATATATGTAATATCCAAAACATTTCTTGATTTTGGAGCATTAAGAAACTTATAACCCAAAAACATACTTGCATTCCCATGTGTAAAATATTGAGAATGGAGGTATTGATGTTCATGTGTATTAGTGCAACTGTGAGAACAAGTAATGTACAATGTATGTGGCATTGTTTAATGTGTACACTATTTTCAATGAAAAAAATGCCTTTCTTTTGCCAGTAGGTGCATTCAGGATCCAGATACACGAAAATGAAAAATGGAAAACAATAAATGTAAGTAAAGCATTACTTGATCCTTTTCCTTGCTGCTTTCCCACCATTTCTGCAGTCACAGACTGATGAATGGTGGTATCACTGAAATAATACAGAGTGTAATTGTTTTTAAAAAGTCAGTCCTCTGGAGAATAGATTTTTGAAAGTCATGAGTCAAAAGAGAGTCAAGAAGAAAACATATGTATACTCTTTCTTTAATATAATAAAGATGCCTAAACTATTTCACTGTTCAGGGGGTTTTTCAGTACAACTTGTTTTTTAAATGTTACTGTAGTACAATAAAATAATTCCTTTTTTTAATGTTAGGAAAAATTGTCAATGACTTGGAAATAGGTAAAAGAGACTCCTAGGTGTCCTTTGAGTGTAATGCTTGCATTGTTCAGTGGATCTTCTGGTAATTATTTGAGTCCATAGGGGTGTGCAACTTTGTCTTTGGGTATCAGTTGAACCCTGAAGATAGAGGTTAATTTGTAGAGAATATGTAGTAATGTTTCTTTTTCATGTTGATGCAAATGAGCTTTTTCCTGTAGAGAATACAAATCTCTATAATTAAACTCTCATTTGAACTGGTTTTAATGTCTTTTGGCTCACTCAATAATTAAATAGTTGACTAAAATCTTTGACAAGTATTAATTTTATATAAGTATGTGATAATGAATTTATCCATTTTGAAAATTATACTTTAGGTCTAATAGGAAATGCATTTGTGACTGGAAGAAACAGAAGGTAGGATGTTAAAGAGAGAAAATTGGTCTAAATATATTTTGAAGCACTTGGGTTTTCATTATATCATCCTTTTTGATTCACTGTTGCTCCTTTTTCTCTTTGTGTTAAAATTATGCATGGAGTTTCATTTTCATTAACAGATATAAGCCATGCTTTTAGTTTTAGAATGAAGACATGTTCCCCTCTGGAGTGATTGAGCTCATTCTGTAAAAACTTAGAACTTATTTAGATGCATAAGGAGGATGGATGGATAACATAGAGTGGAGGTGCAGGCAATGTGAAAGAAAATGGGAGAAAGAATGACTTCCTTGGGACAGAATCTTGGCAGTGCTCTCTCTAGTGCATCCATCCTTTCTCATCATTCTGTTTTGTTTTGGGCTGCCAACATAATTAAAGGAGTGGGAAGTAGATTCTGCTAGTATTTTGCTTTTAAGCTTTGCACTCAGGTTGATTAATGCTTTCTTTACACATGCAGCACATACACTGTGTACGTAATGCTAATTAGGTTGAACAAGCAGCAAGTTCTTGAAGAGCTGGTGTTTGAGTCAGGATAAATCCTGTCAGATTTTGTTGCTTATGAATGCAACAAAACAGAGGGAAAACTAGGATGCAAAAATAATATTTATCCATTTGTCATTTTAGCAAATATACATTGAGGACCTATTATGTGCACTATGGCTGAGTATTCCACATTCATGCAAAACCCCCAAAATGTGGCAGTGTTATCATTATATTCAGCAAAGGCAAGTCTAGTGTGACTGGAACTAAATGATGAGGGGGAGTGCATTAGTCAACCAAAGGGGTGCTGATGCAAAATACCAGAAATCTGTTGGCTTTTATAAAGGGTATTTATTTGGGCTAGAAGCTTACAGTTACCAAGCCATAAATGTAAGTTACTTCCCTCACCAAAGTCTATTGCTATGTGTTGGAGCAAGATGGCTGCCAACATCTGCCAAGAATTCAGTTTCTTTGGTTCCTCTCTTCCCGGGGCTGTACTGTACTGGCTGGGGTGATTGATCCTGACTATCAAGGAGAAATAGGATTACATTTACATTATGGGGGTAAAGAAGAGTTTGCCTAGAATTCAGGAGATTCTATAGGGTGTCTCCTAGTACTACCATACCCTGTAATTAAAGTGAATAGAAAATTGCAACAAACAAATCCAAGCAGGACTAATAATGGCCCAGAATCTTCAGGAATGAAAGTTTGGGTCACCCCACCAGGCAAAGAACCACGGCTAGCTGAAGTGCTTGCTGAGGGTAACGGGAACATGAAATGGGTCGTGGAAGAAGGTAGTGATAAATATGAACTTCGACCATGTGACTAGTTACAGAAATGAGGACTGTAATAGTCATGAACCTTTCTTCCTTGTATCATTATGAGTATGATTGTATATGTACAAAAAACGAATTTCTCTGTTTTCTTCCCCAACCTTTTCCACTATCATATGAAAAGTTATATTAGTTTCATGTCATAATATTTAAGGATGTCAAGTTTAAGAGTGAATATTACTCAAGGACTTGCACCCTATTCTGTAGAGAATTAATGCATTTCCAGTTGTATGCAGGGGAGTTGAACATTGTTAGGCGAAAATACATATGTATGCATGTCTGTTATTGTTTTTACTCAGAGACTAAGAATGGTTTAAGGTAATGTGTATGGTTGCTGAGTTGACAAGGGGTGGACTGTGATGGTTAGGCTAATGTGTCAACTCAGCCAGGTAATTGTGCCTAGGTGTTTGGTCAAGCAAGCACTGGGCTAATTGTAACACAAGAACATTTATGGACTTGGATCACCAGTGAGTTTACTGCATAGATGACTGATTACATCTACATCAACCAGGGAGATTGCCATCAGCAATGAGTGACACTTTATCCAATCAGTTGAATGCCTTAAAATGGGAAGTGATTTCAACATCCAGGGAGTATTTCCCAGCTCGTCTTTGGACAGCCAATGTCTCCCAGAAATTCATCAAGGACCTTTATTGGACTTTCATCAAAGCCCTGGTTTGCAGCCTGCCTATGGAACCTGGACTTGTGCATCCCCACGGTCACGTGAGAGACTCTTATAAAATCTCATATTATTGACAGGTATCTCCTGTTGATTCTGTTTCCCTAGAGAACCCTGACTAATACAGGGAGACTTACAGATTGAAGTATAGAAAGTGTAAGAGGTATATATCATGTAAGATTTTGAAGACGTATATAAGAATCTCCTTTTTTCTTCCTTTTATATAGATGGATGGCATTATATGATTTTGAGCAGAAAATAATGCATAAGATGACATACTTTTAAAGGAATAACCCTTCTATTGTTATTACAGGAGGCAATAGAGAGCCAAAGACAGAAGCTGAGAACCTTGAAAATGGTAAAAGAGTTATTTGTGTCTTCGACCAGGGTATTAGCAGGAAAGCAGTGAGAAGTGGTTGGATTCTGTGTTTATTATCACAGTTAAAACCACTAGGCTTTGCCAGTGGGTTGGATGCAGTATCTAAGAAATTCATAAGAATCACTGTTGTTTTAAAGTTTGTGGTCTGAGCAATTAGGGAAATGGAATTGTAATTTACTGAGATAGGGCATAAGGTTGTAAGAGCAGGTTTCTTGGAGTAGGGTAGAATTGGGAGTTGGTTTCAGTTATTTTTTCTTATAACAAATCAATTTTATTCATACAGATTTATAAACATACAATTCATCCGAGTGTACAATCAATGTTATTTGCTATAACCACATAGTTGTGCATTCACCATTTCAATCATTGTTAGAGCAAATAACAAACAACATAAAACAGACAAACAAGAAAATTCCTTACCTTTCAATCCCTCTATGCTTCCCCCACTGTACATAGTTGCTGTTTCTGGATATTATATCTGTGATGGTTATGCTAACGTGTCAACTCGGCCAGGTAATTGTGTCCAGGTGTTAGGTCCAGCAAGCACTGGGCTAATTGTAATACAAAGGCATTTATGGACTTCCATCACCAGTGAGTTTACTGTGTGGATGGCTGATTACATCTGCATCAATCAGGGAGATTGCATCATCAATGAGTGACACTTTATCCAATCAGTTGAATGCCTTAAAAGGGGAAGTGATTTCAACATTCAGAGAGAATTTCCCAGCTCATCGTTGAACAGCCAGTTTCTCCCAGAAACTCAAGGACCTTTCATCGGACTTTCATCGGAGCCCCTGGTTTGCAGCCTGCCTGCGGAACCTGGACTTGTGCACACCCATGGTCGTGTGAGAGACTCATAAAATCTCATATTATTGACAGATATCTCCTGTTGATTCTGTTTCCAGAGAGAACCCTGACTAATACAAAATCCAAAGTGTATAATCAATGGCTCTTAGTATAATCACAATGTTGTACATTCATTTTCTCAAAAATTTTAGATCCATTTCATTACTGCAAAATGAAAGATTCCACACCCTTCAGCATTCCTCCCTTCCTCAGACTTACATAACCACTAATCTCCTTTCATCTTTATAAATTGATTTATATTTACATTTTATATAAATGGAATCATACATATGTAGTATTCTGTGTCTGGCCTCCTTCACGTAGTATAATGTTTGTTTGTTGTTGTTTTTTGTCTGATATTAACATTTTGTACTAATGACTTATATTTGTTCACCTTCAAAGACAAATGGTCTTATACATGCAATTCTACCCATATTCATATTTCATATAATAAATTTATATTTCACATAGTATATTTATTTCATAATAGGGCAATCAAACAGTATTTGTCTTTTTTGTTTGGTTTACTTCACTCAACATAATGTCCTCCAGTTTCATCCATGTTATCATATGTTTCACGACTTCATTTCTTCTTACTTCTGCATAATATTCCATCATGTGTATACTCTGCAATTTGTTTATCCATTTATCAGTTGATGGACATCTGGATTGTTTCCAACTTTTGACTATCATAAATAATGCTGCTATGAACATGGGTGCACAGATATCTGTTCATGTCACTGGTCTCAGTTCTTCTACGTATATACCTAATAATGGTATTGCTGGGTCCCATGGCAAGTCTATATTCAACTTCCTTAGGAATTGCCAAACAGCCCTCCACAGTGAATATACCATTCAAAATTCCCACCAACGGTGAATAGGTATTCCGATCTCTCCGCATCCTCTCCAACATTTAGAGTTTTCTGACTTTTTCATAGTGGCTAGTCTAATAGGTGTGAAATGGTGTCTCATTGTAGTTTGGGTTTGCATTTCCCTAATCGTTAGTGATGTTGAACATTTTTTTTCATGTTTCTTCATCATTGGTTTCACTTAATTTGAGGGGCCTGTTATCATTCAAGTGAAAATGTTGAGTGTGTACATAGATATAAGGGTCAAGTTTAGGGGTGAGTCAGAAATATTTAATGGGTTTTCTTTTGTTGAGTTATAATAAACATATGGTATGATGCAGTTTTAAAATTTTCAATTTAAGTTTTGATAATTGAATATATCTATGTAAACAACACCCAAAACAAATTTTAGAACACTTCCTTTCTTGCAGAAAGTTTTCTTGTGTCCATTCCAGTAAATTATACCCTCCAAATCCCCCCCTCTTGGAACCATTCATATATGTAGACCCATTTGATCATAACAACTCTGTAAAAACTGTTAGATTTTCCTGCAGGAATTCCACATAAACAACAAATCCAAAAACTCATGGGCTTAAATCTTTCTTTTCCACCTGTGGATTAGTAGGTTAACTGGGGTTCTTCTTGGCTCAGTGAGATTGACTGGCCATGAGTTTAGGTCTGCTCCACATGTTTGCCTTTTGTAGATGAAAGTTGAAGAGCAGTAGTTCCCTGAAATAGTTACAAAATCTTATAATGGAAAACTGGAGGGTAAGAAAACCAGCAGAAATTTGGAATAAACATATTTTCATATCTGCTCACATCTCTTTGACGAAGCAAGTTTCATGGCCAAGTACAAAGTTAATGGGGTAGAGAAATGTAGTCCTTCCTAGGTGTTGGTGGGAATGGAGATTGAATGGCTGTTGAATAATAATACAGCCTTAGAGTTGAGAAGGGAAAGAAGTATTAATCATTATTATCGTTAAGGAAAAAGATAATATTCAGCTCAAAGTACATGAATGTTCAATTTAATTATGTGATACAGATGAGACTCAAACACTGCTCATTTGGCATTTAATATAACATTACACTTAGTTTCTATTTTTATTTTATTAATAACATTAGGTTTGGACAGTGAAGAAAGGAATTTGGGAACCAAGATAAAGGAAAAGATAGAAGACTAACAAGATATAAGTAAGAAATGACAAAATGCCCTTTAACTCCCTTCTTCTTAAGATGTTCCTCAATTTATTAGAAGAGGCAAGATTTATAATCCTGAAATTATAAGTCACTTTTCTTCAGGGATGTTTGTTGAAATCACCACTGAAGAAAGAAGGGTAAAGTAAGCTAGATAACAGATTTTTGGTATTCTAAGCATAGGATGGAGACCATTTAACCATGGAAGTAAACACCTTACCTTGTAAATTTTTCCTTATTGTATCTTTTTATTTTCTCAGTCATCATTATTTTCTCAGTCATCAAGATGATCCAAGAAAACCCAGTTATAAACACTTTGGGTTAAGAATATAATGCTATTTCAATTTAAGAAGCAGATCTTAAATGAGGCAACTTGGTCAGTAGAGACATTTAAGGAAGCAATGATGGTTTGCAAGTGATCATTGGAGGTAAGTGGTAATCATCTCAATTTAAGTACTGACAGAAAAGTCATGCCAATTTCAGAGGAAGAACAGGTTATTTTAGGATAGCGTGATTTGAGAAAACTTCCCTGGATTTGCTGAAATTTTGTTAGGCATTAAATTATGGATATACCATAGAAATCTAAAGGAGTGTGATAAGTAAATTTGGCATAAGAATTTAAACAGAAATAAAGTATCCTGACAAATCACATTTTGAGTTCAGTAATTAGATTTATTCCTTGGGAATGGAGAGCACATTTTACACAGTAGGTGGCTGGGGGGACCTGAAAAGTAGGTTGGAAATAAATATTGAAACTTAAAGTGGGCAAGATTACTGACTTTAGATTGTTTTGTAGTTAATTGTTTGTAATTGTGCTTTCAGAATACTGAAAATAGTATTTTATGATACGTATCTGACAGTAGTGTTCAGAATTAGAAAAGGTATAGAATTTGAAATTGGTGAGATCAATTAGGAAACCATTGACTGATCTAGGAATAGTTAAAATGTTGACAGCTGTGGGAACGCAGTGGACAGCTTTGAGAAATATTATAAATTCATAATTCAAAAACAATGTCAACTGATTGGAGTAAGAAGTATTAGAGAAATGCAATATGTTCCGTGTGCTTAGAGAGTTTAAGTCTATTTAAAATTAGCTTACAAGTGCAGATGTAGTGCTGGAGAAGAGTGTGAGCTTTACAAGGAGTGGAAAGGTGAAGGTATGCTTATGTAGATGCTATGAGGAAACAGCAAGAAATTAAAAATATTTTTTTATTTTTATTTTTTACTTTTGTGAAACCTCTCTAAAACACTAGCAAAAAAAAATTCAGTGTACAGCAGACACATCTTGGATGCCATTCAGGTTAACTTAGTAACTAAATTAATTATGCCTAACACAGTGTCTTGGTCAGCATAAGCAAAATTTTATCTTTATGGAGTGGTTTTACTTGTATTAGCTCCAACAGCATGAATACTAAGAATTTCTGCAAAGTAAGATAAGGTGCAGTCCAAATCCAACTATATGTGATGGATATCTTATCCAGAAATCTACAGGAATATATTTTTGTTGTAATAGATTAATTCAATTTTAAAGAACTGTTTTCCATTAGCTCAATCAACAGTATATTGAACACATCCTATTTATGAAGCAATAAACTAGATGGTGGGGATCCAGAAATAGAAAGTAAAGGTTAGTTAAGAATTTAGTGTTGAAAAATGAATTAATATTATAACATTGTCTGTGAAAACTGTTAAGATGGACTTATGAACAGAACACTATAGAGCTGCAGTGAAAGTTTTTCAAACTGGGATTAGATTATACATTTTGGGGTGATGAATAGGAGTTAGACACAACTAAATTTGAAAGGAACAAATATAGGAGACTATTCTTGACACAGGTAATAGGCACACTCTATGAAGGAATAATAGGCATATTTAGAATAAGTAGTTCAATATGCTTAAAGTAGAGAGTGAATATCAAGCAATGACCGAATATAAAGGCTCCCATGGCACTTTGAACTTTCCTTTATTCAGTTTGCTTCCATTCCTTCCCTACAAACTCCCTGTCTCTTGATATGCCAAGAATCTTCTTTTCCATCTAGGAAGGATGAATTAGTCAAAATCACAAAATTTAAAAGTTGGAAAGGGATCTCAACAATTATATAGTAAACCCCCAATTTTCTAGATAAATGTCATTAAGCACATAAATTTAATTTTAAATTTATAAATTGAAAATCAAAAATAGGAGTTTGAATATGATTAGAAGTTAGGCTTCCCAGCTTTAATAAAAGAGTTCTTATTGAATAATTTTTTGGTAGTCTCCTATTTTTCAAACTGATTTCCAGCCAGCTAAAAACCTTGCCTATTCAAGCTTGCATGTCAATTACAGGATGAAAATTTTTCAGAGTAAAATGTCGAACCCATCGTTTTGCTTCATCCAATCCCAATTATCTAGTTAGAGAACGCTTGTTAGTTCTAAACTAATTTGCTGGGCAGGACTGATGGATGCTTTTGAGGACTAATTACCCTTGGTTTAAATACAACATACCTGAGTAATTCTCTTCCTATTAGAATGATATTATGGGTTGAATTGTGTCCTCTCAAAAGACGTATTCAAGTCCCAACATCTGGTCTTGTGAATGTTACCATTTTTGGATGGAGGGTCTTTGAAGATGTGCTCAGTTAAGATGAGGCCAAACTGAATTGAGTTGGTCTGTAATCCATTATGACAGATGTGCATATAAGAGTGGGAAATTTGGGGACAGACAAGAACTACGTAGAATATCATGTGAAAATGAAGGCATAGATTGGAATTATGCTGCCACAAACCAAGGAATGCCAAAGATTGCCAGTAACTGCTAGGCATTAAAAAGTTTCTTTCCTTGAGATGTCAGAGGGATCATGGGCATGCTAATATCTTAACTTTGGAATTAGCCTCCAGAACTGTGAGACAATAAATTTATGTTGTTTTAAGCCACCGAGATCATGGTAATTTTTTATGGTAACCCTAGGAAACTAAGAGAGTTTTTGGTCCTGGGAAGTAGGGTGTTGCTGTAACAAATACCTAAAAATATGGAAATAGATTTGGAATAGAGGCTGGGAGAGCTTTGAGGTGCTTGACGTAAAAGCCTAGTTTGCCTTGAGGAGACTATTGTGAAAATATGGACATTACAGGAAATTCTGCTGTGAGCTCAGAAAGAAGTGAAAAGAGCTGCAAAGAAAGCTTTTTATCACTTTAAAGAATATATAGGTAGTCATTAAGAGAATGTTGCTAGAAATATAAATGTTAAAATTTAATTCTGGTGAGGTATCAGATGTAAATGAGGTACATGTTATTGGACACTGGAAGAAAGGCTACCCTTGTTATAAAATAGCAGAGGACTTGACTAAATTATGTCCTAGTGATAGATAGAAAGTAGAACTTGTGAGAACCACTTGATATTTAGCTGAAATTTCCAAGCAAAATATGAATGATGTGGCCTGATTTCTCCTTGATGCTTATCATAAAATGAGAGAGAACAGAGAAAATTTGAGGAATGAACTACTAAGCACAAAAGAACCCACATTTGAAATTTTGAAAAATTCTCCACCTATCCCAATGGTATGCTATTGAAATAGGGCCAAAGGCAAGGCTGTACAACCACTTGCTAAAGATATTAGGTATGAGACTGTTGGACCTAATCAACCATTTTCGCAGAAAACAGGGATGCAGATGAGGTTATTCAGGAAAAATCTGTGGAACATTGTCTTGTTTGATGGTTTGTACCTCCATGAATTGCACAAGAGATTGTCAAGACATTTGAGAACTTTATAGCAGAAGAATCGATACAAGCCTGGGCTGAAAGGAAAGGAAACAGTTGAGACAAAATTAAGAAAGAATGACTTTGAAGGCAGAGCCATGGAACAGAGACCTGAATCCATGGCCCTCCATTGGTTGAGAGGGCAGCGCTTCTGCTGCTAATGGACTGGATAGAATAACATCCTCTCCCCAGTAGGGTCAAAAGACAGGTGGGCTTGGAAGACAGAACATCAAGTCACAGAAGATTATGTTCAAGGTTGAAATGTAATGGAATTTGTCCTGCTTGCTTCACAACTTGCTTTAGACCTGTAAATATATATATTTTTTCTTTCCAATTTCTCCCTCTCATGATTTTTTTGGGGGAGCAGATAATGGGTTTTCTCATGTTATAGATCCACTGATAAAGAAGAATTTTGCTCCAGGATGGAGTCTCACCCACAGCTGATTTAGATGTAATTTTGGACTTAAGGTTGATGCTGGAGTGAGTTAAATCATTGGTGGATATTGGGATAAGGCTAAGTTTTGTACATGGGAAGAACAATAGATTTTAGGTGCCAGAAGGTGAAATTGTGTCTCACAAAAGGGTATGTTCAAGTCTTAACTCCTGGTCCCATGACTCTGAGTGGAACTTTATTTGAAAATAAGATCTGTGAAGGAGTGCTTATTAGTTAAGATGCCACTGGGTTTAGGTGGACTCTAATCCAATATCACTGGTGTCATTATAAGAGAAAGAGGTTTGGACACAGACAGACACCAGCCAGAAGGCCAGTGAAGATGGGGGCAGACGCACCTACCAGCCAAGGAATGCTAAGTATTACCAGTAAACACCAGAAATTAGAAGAGGCAAGGAAGGATTACCCTCTATAGGTTTCAGATGGAGCATGGCCAGTTGACACCTCGAATTCATTCTTCTAGCCTCCAGAATGATGGGACAATCAGTTTCAGTTGTTTTGAACCATTTGCTTGTGGAACTTTGTTTTTTCAGCCCTCGGAATCTAAGACAGGTGGCCATTTGTTCTGTTTTTCCCATGAAAGCCCAGTAGACTACTGTTGTACTAAATGTAGTCACTAATCACTCCCCATTTTATTCTCTATGCCAGTTTTACAATAAATAATATGGTCACCTTTTTATTATTCAGTCAGAAAGGCTACTTTGAAAATCTATATAAAGGTCTTGCAAAATTTCACCCAGTGCCATTTTAATACATAACTATAATTAAACAATCCCATAATCAAGACATGTAAACAAGATATATGAACAAGCGATAGCACACATATGATGCATGCATGCTTATCTCATCTTCAGCAACTTGTAGAGAACAGGAACATATGCTCTTACTACATTTATTCTAGAATAAGCTCAGGGAGGTATGACAGTAAGTTTTATCTAGGACACTTCTAATGGAATATTCTGAAAGTTTATGTGGTCTTTGAGCTGTCCAAGGATATTTTACAGAAACGACTGATTCCTCATGCCTTTAACTGTGAGAAACGTGTATCTTCTTTTGTATCTTGCTTAAAATATCTCTTAGGGCCATTTCCCACACAGTGTGAGAGGTAAATGATCAGAAAGTGGCGATCCCTGGATAGCAATCAACTGCCTGTCTGACAGTTCCTACATAAAACTTATTTTTACTTTACCCATGGAGCTGCTCAGTGTTTAATGCCTCCCCTGACCAGGGAACCAAACTTAGCCTCCTCAGAGCCATGAGAAAACCTTTATGAGTGTGTGTCTTTTCTGGGTGCTTTTACCTAGGTATTAGAGTTATTGAGGTATTTCAAAGCATAATATCTTCTTTCCAGAAATGCAGTTACCCTTGCCATAGCAAAGGAAACAAAACCCTTTCCAACAAAGGCCTAGTTATACTTACATATGTGTGTTTAACAGAAGTGGGAGAGAAAAGAAATAAAACCAGTAGGTTGACATTTGTATCCTTAGTGTCACAGACTGGTTCTAGCCATCCCTAGAATTTGCAGCATGGGTTAAACTTCTCTCAGATGGAGGACCAATGCGGTCAGCAATACTCCTAACATTTCTGGTAGACAGTGAAATTTATCACAATAAATAAATCCAGGAGTCAAGTTAGGGTAAAGATACCCATATATTAAATACTTGGCAGTAAATAATTCTTTAATAAAGAAAAATTACATCCTCTTGAGTTAATTGATGATACATGTTTCCCTAAATGAGTCCTCCCGCATTAATTATAAATAACAGATACAATTCAGTTAAACTCAGCAACAATTCTATCTTTTTTTATTAGAGAAGTTGTAAGTTTACAGAACAATCATGCATAAAATACAGTATTCCCATATACCACCCTATTATTAACAGCTTTCATTTGTCTGGTATATTTTTTACAATTGATGAAAGCAAATTTTTATATTTGCACTATTAACTATAGTCCATGATTTAATTTAGGGTTCACTATTTGTGTAGTAAAGTTTCCTGGATTTATTTTTAACTTTTTATTCTATTACCATACATACAACCTAAAACTTCCCCTTTTAGTTACATCCAGATATATATTTCAGTGTTATTAATTATGTACACAATGTTGTGCTACCATTACCATCATCTATTAACAAAACATTTCCATCATTCTAAATAGGACATTTGTATATTTTATGCCCTAACTCCCTATTCCCTTTCCCCACCCCATCCCCTGGTAATCCATATTCTAGAAACTGAATCTTTTAGTTTGCTTATTCTAATTATTGTATGTCAGTGCTGTAATACATTACTTATTCTTCTGTTTCTCCCTTATTTCACTCA
>JAQZBX010006634.1:8028-52735 GCA_029593785.1 Cabassous unicinctus | reverse complement strand
TAAATGCACTATTTACTTCCTCCATTTTATTCTTTGGTTTTCATATGTCCTCTTGTTTTTGTCTCTCTTTTTACTCTTTTGGCTTCTATACTCTCCTCCAAGCCTCTCTCTCCTATCTTTTTCTTTCAGGTTCTAAGGCTTCCTTTAATATTTCTTGCAAAGGTGGATTCTTTTTTGCAAACTCTCTTAGTTTCTGTTTGTTTGTGAATATTTTATACTCACCTTCATATTTGAAGGACAGTTTTGCTGGATAAAGAATTCTCGGTTGGCAGTTTTTCTCTTTCAGTTTCCTAATTGCATCACCACTGTCTTCTTGCCTCCATGGTTTCTGAAGAGAAATCTGCACTAAGTCTTACTGGATGTCCCTTGTACGTGATCATTCATTTCTTTCATGAGAGTTGGGAAATTTTCAGCTATTATTTACTCAAATACTCTTTCTGCCCCTTTTCCCTTCTCTTCCCCTTCTGGAACTCCCATGACACGTATGTTGTTGTGTTTTGTGTTGTCATTCAACTCTCTGAGCCCCTGCTCAATTTTTTTCCATTCTTTTCTCTCTCTGTTCTTTTCTCTCTTCAATTTTAGCTGCTCTGTCTTCAGTATCACTTATTCTTTCTTCAATCATTTCGAGTCTGCTGTTGTATGCTCAAATGTGTTTTTGATCTCACCTATTGTGTCTTTCATTCCCATGAACTCTGTTACTTTTCTGTTCAGGATTTCAAGTTCTTCTTTGCATTCACTCAATGTCTTCTTGATGCTATTTATGTCTTTAACTATATTGTCTTTCATCTCATTAATTTGATTTTGGAAATTTGTGCACATCTCGATGATTAGTTCTCTCAAATTCTGCATTTCTTCTGGGACTTTGATGTATTATCCTTTTATTGGGCCATGTCTTCTATTTTCTTAGTATGGCTCATAATTTTTTGCTGGTGTTTAGGCATCTAGTTAGGATGTAATTCACTCAGATGCTCAATCTCTTTCTCTTTCATAGGGATTTAGTGGCAGGAGGCTGTGAGTTACCACAGCTCTTTGATTTTTGGCTCAACCTGGATTGTTAGGATTGTCCTGCTGGTTACTCAAAACTGGGCACAGGACCCAGTAATTGGTTGTAGAGTCACTTCCTTGGGCCTTGGGCAGGGAGACTATAGAGGCCAGGAAAAGCCTCTTCTACTTATTTTTAATTTTCTTATGTACACTTCCTTGGTCTGCCAGGATATGGTGCTCTTTGGCAGCTCTCAGTTCAATGCCTGGTCAAAGTGCATTTGTTGTGACACAAATCAGATCAATGTGATAGAGCTTCCTGTCTGGGGGCTAAGAGCCTTGTAATTCAAACTTTCTGAGACAGTTCTCCAGTCTTCTCTGGCAGCCCCCTCCCTTTCCCCAGCTAGGAAGTATTTCCACTCCCCTCTGAGTCCTCAACAATCAGTCCCTGTTAGTAGAGGAGGAGATTGGGAAGTTTGTATATCTTTAGCCCCTTGCAGGCTCCAAGGCAAACAATGGTGCAGCCCTACCCGGCCTGGAAGGGCTCTGGGGACACGGCAGACCAAACCTGCGAGTCAAAAGCTGAGTCAGCCCCAGTCTTTCTCTCCCCTCTCCTGTGCAGTCCTCAACAATTAGTCCAGGCTAGAAGAGAAGGCAGTTGCGAGGGTTGGATTTCTCCAGTCCTTCGTAGGCTCCCAGGGCAAACCACCATGTTGAAGGGTCCATGGGGCTCTGCAGCCCAAATTTGTGGGTCAGAACCTGAGTTAGCCTTAGGCTGTGTCCCTCTCTTTCCCCTTTCCTGGAGTTGTAGATCCCTGGAGCCCCTTTTGTCTGTAGTCACAGGCCCAGAGGCCCGAGAATTCTAAAAAGTGGGGAGGAGGGTGCCAGCAGCAGCCGCTGCTGGTTCCAACTCACGGTTCTGTTGTCGTGATTTCCCTCTTTTGTCCCTCTCTCCTCTTGGTGGTGTGCAGCCTTCACCTGCTGTCCTAAACCCTAGAAGATCTTTTTCAGAGCTGTCTCAGCCTGTCCTCTAGCTATTTTTCTGGAGAAGAGATTCCCGTGTCTTACTAGTTCACCATCTTCCCGGAAGTCCCCGATAAGGGTTTAATATCCATGATATATAAGGGGATGCTACAACTCAACAATAAAAAGACAAATGACCCAATTTAAAAATGGGCAAAAGACTTGAATAGACATTTTTCCAAAGAAGAAATACAAATGGCAAAAAAAAAAAAAACAACCAAACATCACTAGCAATTGGGGAAATGCAAATCAAATCTACAATGAGATATCATTTCACACCTATTAGACCGGCCAGTAATAAAAAGACAGAGAACTACAAGTGTTAGAAAGGATGTGGAGAGATAGGAACACTTATTCACTGTTGGTGTGAATGTAGAATGGTACAGCCACTGTGGAGGAATGTTTGGCAGTTCCTAAAGAATTTGAATATAGATTTGCCACGTGACCCAGCAATACCACTACTGTGGTATATACCCAGAAGAACTGAGAGCAATGACATGAATAGACATCTGCACATCTATGTTCATAGTGGCATTATTCACGATTGCCAAAAGTAGGAAACAACCCAGGTGTCCATCAACCAAGGAATGGATAAACAAACTGTGGTATATATACATGATGGAATATTATGGAGCTGTAAGAAGAAATGATGTCATAAAACATATGACAACATGGATGAACCTGGAAGACATTATATTGAGTGAAGCAAGACAGACACAAAAGGACAAATACTGTATCATTGCGCTACTATGAACTAAATATATTGTGTAAACTCATGGAGTTAATAACTTGAATATGTATCACCAGAACATAGAATGAGGTTAGAGAATGGAAAGCTGAGGCTTAACTTGTGCAGAATTGGTAAAAAAAGTATGTGTGTTAATCTTTGGAAATTATTAGAAAAAGTGAAAGCCCAACGTAATGTCTGTAATTAGCATACCCATTAGTGGGTATGAATGGGGTTTAAAGGGAAAGTCTAAGGTCATGTATATTACTAAAAGGAAAGCTAAAAAATGCAACATGGAATTGCATAGCATAACAAAACTGCATGTGAAATATGAATATGGGCAAAATTGCATATATGATTATTTTTCTTTGAAATTGAACAAATTTATGTTAATACTATAAGATATTATTATCAGACAGAAAAATCATTACACTAAGTGTAAGAAACCAGACACAAAGTTACTACATATTGTACAATTCCATTTATATAAAGCATAAATATAAATCAATTTATAAAGATGAAGTTAGATTATTGGGTTATAGTAGGGCTGGGGAAAGACTGTTAAGGGGTATGGAGTTTTGCTTTTTGGAGTAATGAAATTGTTCTAAAAATTTTGTGGTGATTAATGCACAACATTGTGATTATACTAAAAGCCACTGATTATCAACTCTTTGGATGGATCATATAGTATATGAATATATCTCAATAAAACTGCTTAATAAATAAATAATTGTGCAAGAATAGCCAGAAATAGCAGCTTTATACAGCAGGGGAAGCATAGAGAGATTGAGAGGCAAAGAATTCTCTTGTTTGTTTGTTTTTTGTTTTCTTTTATTATTATTATTGAAATAATGAGAAAGCTCTAATGATGATTGAGGTGGTGAATGCACAAATATGTGATTATACTAAATACCAATGAGTGTATACTTTGGATTAATTGTATGCTTTATTAATGTGTATCAATAAAATTGGTTTGTTAAAAAATTAAAAAATTAAAAAAATTTTTTAAAAAGTCAGACACTCACAGAGAGACTCCAGCTATGGATTTACAAAGAAAGCAATGCCTTCCACAGTCTAGTTGTATCTATAGTTCATATTTAGGAAAAAGGGCTTCTAAACATTCAATGGATAATGAATGATAATTTTCCCTATACATTTTTCTTTCTTTTTTCTCCTTTCCCCTGTATTTGAAATTTAGCTTAACAATGATATCAGGCAGAAAGTCACCCCTAGAAGCTAGCTAAACTCCTGTCTTGAAATACTTGAATACAAATGAACACAAAACAGGAGTTAAATGCCACTGAAGACTGTTAACCATCTGAACTGAGTAAGATTTTAAGCAATTGCATAATATTGCCTCCAGCAACAAACCTTACTTAATCATATGAGTCCACACCACTTCAGTGCAAATATAAACATAGCAAGAAAAAGCCACATTCAGCCTTGAACCAAAAGTAACAAGATGCATGCTGAAAAATACTCCCCAAATGTACAATGAAGGAGCTAAAAGCACTAACTTAGAAGAGGAAACTATCTGCCCAGGGCTTTCTAAGCAAATAAAACAGGCTAATGTGCTGAAAACAATTGATTCTATTTGCAACAAACAAAAAATCTAAATTTTGCATCTGCCAGTAGAGAAAATTTTTAACGTTGATTCCATTTTAAATATTGGCTTAAATGTTAAGTGAACTGATACGTTAGACACTTAGAATAATGCCTTGTACACGGTAAGCACTATATGACTTACTTATATTATTACTATTATTATAAAAGTATTATCATAATATCACTGCTATTAATTCATAAGTGCCTGTCACTACTCCATCAATTGGATACAAATTTATTTAGCCCTGAAAGGCTGTAGAAGGGAAAGCGCATTAGACCAGAATTCAATAATCTCAAATTCTAGGCCTGTGCTTTCACCTATTTCTGCTGTGACACTGAGCATCTGCCCTTGTCTCTCTAAATCTCATTTTACCTTGTCTTTAAAAGGGGAAGGCTATGTTACCAGTGTGTGCTACTAAGCCACCCTACACTAACTACGTCTCCTACTCTAAGGAGGAACATTTAGCTAAGGCACATGAAAACATTGTACATGTCTTTCACAAGTGGAAGACATTGTGATGTATAGGGAAGAAAGGCTTCTCCCTACAGTATGTGCTTTAGAAAATTCCTCTCTAAATCAAAAATAGCTACTCTCCAAATATTTTAACTCCAGATGTCCCCTACTGCTCACGTCCATGAGTTCCTTTGCTCAAGGAGGCCATCACACTGAGATCACTAGTTGTTGTAATTCATCGTGGAGTTTGACGGTGCCGGGAATGATCCAAAGAAAGATTGGGATCAGGGGACCTCACTCCATGAGGAATGCAGGCAAGTTTATTTAGGCTGAAGCTGCTTTTTATACTACAAAGCTGATAACAAAAGTAGGGCGTCCTTCACTAGTTCCTCTGCTTGTCATGTAGGAGAGCTGCCAGTTCCTGTATTTCTAGATAGTTTTTCTTAGGAATTTATACAATAACTTCTTAGTGGTGGGTTCATTCCACTCTGCTTCCTCCTACTGACGTCTGCAATATGCAGAGTCCTTGGAGACATTTACTAATGTTTCTTTACCAGCAAGCATGCTTTTTGAATGCTTAACCCTTTATGCTCTGACTCTCAGCATCTTCTCCAACACTAGTAATAGATACCAAGCCATAAATGAGTTTGTAAGATGAATCTTCAGCTCTCGGAGTAGTCGTGAGAGAGTGGCACACAGGTTCCACATGTTCTTAGGGAAAAGAAATGGGCACTGAAAGGAGATGAGTGGTAGCAGTTAGGGCAATGTGGGTTCCTGTGACAGTTTTACCTACATAACTACTTTGTTCAGGTCTAATCAGAAGAGTAATTTCTATTTCTGACACAGGTCCTCAAGAATAACATAACTTTATATCCTGGTTTGCCCAGGACAGTCCCAATTTAATTCTTTAGTCTCAAAGTATTTATAATAGTGCCTCCTCATTTTCTTGAAAGTGCCCGGGTTTGGATGATAAATTGCATGGTAATCCTGTTTTTAAGCAGTGATTGAAAGGAAAAGGTGGAAGGGGGGAGACTTCCCTCACCCCACTCCATTTCTGCTGGCTTATTCTCTTATGAATACAGAAAGAAACAAAGATGTCAGTGCACACAATGTTTTTTCCTATAGAGGTTAAAATATAGGAATTCAAAGTTGTCTCAACTTTACCTGGACTATGATGTCATGTGTCGGCGAAAGTCTACAGCAAACAAAAGTACATGCTTATTTAACTGGACTTGGAGCCAAGACTTCCATGTACACCCACACCCCACCAGGAAGTCAGAACAGTAAGAGGAACAATTTCTTCTACACAGGACCACGTTCCTTCACTCCCTGATAACCTTCTCCTTTCAGTAAATGAAAGACTTTGTCACCTACTTGGTAACAGTAATTCTTAAATTCAGATTGCAATGAACGACTTAAGTTACCAAGAGAGAACATCGGCACACAGCTGTGTGGCTGTCAAATTGATTCTGCAAATATTTTGGCCAAATGACTCAGATTCATATAAAAATTTCCCAATCACTGATATTCCCTTTCATGGTATTAGGACAATAAGGAGAGTGTGCAACATACAGCGTCCTTCATCAGGTTGTTAAAATTAAGATTCCTTGTACCTCTTTTTTTCCAAAACTTTTTTCAGTTTTACTCAATACTGCAATTCTTCCCAACTGACTTTGTAAGAAATAGTAAGTTAATAAACCCTTGAAGGTACCTAGATAAGACATACTATCTACCAAGTACACTGAGTTAAATGTTTTTCTTGTTAATCCTTGCAAAGTTCTGACAAGATAATCCTCCATCTTACAAATGAGGAAACTCAACACCAGGGAACAAATTGTCCAAGATTCCACAAATGTTGAATGTAAAGCTTAGACTCAAACTAAGGTCTGCTGATTTACAAACCCATGCTTTGCCTCTGCTCTCTGCTGTCATTCAAATCTTGGGTTTATAAAGCATTTCCATAGAATTATGATCCTAAGGGACAAAGCTAGGATTCCAACCTAAGACTATTCTGCACTAATGTGTTAAAATCTGCCTGTACTTCTATTTTCTCTTATAAGAAGGAGATAATAAATATGGTAAAAATTTGAAAATGTTTAAAGGTTTTATAAATGCAAGGAATTATTTCCTCTATTAAAGTGAGGATGGTTCTGTTAAGCATCTCTACACTCTATTTAATCCATGGCCTGCTTCTTGCTTCATATTTAAAGCTTCTGAGGGATTTAATAGTGGGAGAGTTACCTAGTACCAAACTTAATAGCAAATCATGTCTGCTTTATTCTGCCATCATTTCAGTTACCAACTCATCAGACTTCACAGGCTTGCAAATAATTTCAACACCAAAAGAGTCAATAAGCTTGGATATTCCATCATGAAAACAAATATGGGGCAGGAGAAGAGGATCATGGGGAGAAACTTCTATATAAATTGAAAGAATTTGCACAGAATCTTTTAAGAATGGGGCTAAAATAAAAACAATAGCAAAATGTTGCTTTGGAGGGCAAATACTTGTACAGTAAATTCTCCCTTTCCCAAAGCAAACTGATGGTCTTCCTCAAATACCCCCATTACTTCTTTTCTCACACCAAGAAGGATGTAGCACCCCTTCTTGGTATTGCTGCCAAAAATGCATGTCCTGCATCTAATCATTAGGAAATAGTAAAACTCAAATTGAAGGATAGTTTGCTCTCTTCTAAACTATTAAGGGATGGCCTATACTGTTCTCAAATGTCAAAGTTATGAAAGAAAAGAAATCCTGAGGAACTGTTCCCCCAAAATAGGAGACTAAAGAGGAATAACCACTAAATCTAACATGTGACATTCTATTGGATCCTGAACACGACTCGTTTTTTTTTTCCTTTCACTATAAAGAAATTGGGGTGTAAAATTGGAATAATGCTTATAGATTTGATAACAGTATTGCATTAATATTAATTTAATGATTTTGATTATTGCACTGTGGTATGTAAGAAGATATTCTTGATTTTAGGAGGTACATAAAACTATTTAGAAATAAAAGGACACTGTGTATTCAACTTCTCAAATGTTTCAAGAAAAAAATATATATACATGTAAATAGAAAGAGACAGACACAGGAAGACAGAAAGAGACAGAGAAAGGACAAGACAAAGGGAACAAAATGGAAATATGGTAAATTATTCACCATATTTGAAGAATCTGGGTGAACTGTATGTGGGAATTCTTTGTATTCCTTTTGCAACCTTTCTAAAGTTATTTAAAAGTAAAAAATTAAAAGGAAAGTTCTCATGTGTGTGTCTCATAGCTCCTGAACTAGATTAAAAAGATTTTCTCTCTCCCTACAACACTGAGCCCCATACCAGGCACATGCATGGTTCTTAATAACTTACTGACTAATACAGAGATATTTCAAAGTGTACTCAACAGAGAAAATGCAAAATTGTAGCCTGGGTGCCAGATTCAACTGGTAAAGTGTTTTATTGGGCCCACTTCATATTCTGGCATCTGAAACTTTCAGGTAATGTGAAAAAAAAAATCTGGTGATTTCACAGATTTAAAAATCCAGATTTTTGGCTTCTCTTAAAAATCAGAAAATCCAGTAACACTGGGCTTGCATGGTAAGACTTCTCTACAGCTGATTAACAACTAATCCTTTTAGATTATGTGGGTGCCAGTTTCCCAATGTCCTCACCACTCATTATTTCCTCCCCAACTGTTAATCACTGTACTTGCACAATTATTTGTCTATGACTAAAACAATACATCTCTGTACTCACATCTTAATATAAAGTGAGAAATATAAGATAGCCTGATAATGCTCTTATTCCTGCTTGCTTCACTCATTCAGGTTAACTGTCTGACCCTGTGGTGGTTTGAAGCTGCAAGTACCCCAGGAAAACATGTTCCTAAATCTAATCCATTCCTATGGGTATAAATCCATTGTAAGTAGGACCTTCTGCTGAGGTTACTTCAGTTAAAGTGTGTCCCACCTCAATCAGGATGGATCTTAATCCTATAGCCCTTTGTAAAAGAATTAAATTCAGGCAGAAAGAAAAAGCCACAGAAGCTAGAAGCTGAAATCAACGAAACCTGGAAGAGAAAGAAGGACCAGCAGATGCCGCCATATGCCTTGCAATGTGGCAGAGGAGCCAAGGATCGTTGGCAGCTAGTCTTCAGGAAGAAAGCATGGCCTAGATGATACCTTGATTTGGGCATTTTCCATGCCTTTCCATGAGCCTTAATTTGGACATTTTCCCTGTCTAAAACCATGAGCAAATAGATTCCCATTGTTTAACCCAATCCAACGGTATTTGCTTTGATGAGTCTAGGACACTAAAACAGACCCTAAAAGGCATTTGAATCTGAGACCCTTGACTTAACCCATGTGGAGAGACTAAAGTTAATTTTAAGAGCAGCAAGGTATTCTGGCTCAAACTGAGCGCCCTCTCATCATTGAGAATTAAAGTTAACTCCCTGTTTGAACAAGCTTAAGGGAACCTTCAATACATCAATATCTACTGGTAGTGGAGCAGATGCTAACAAGGAAGACACTATAGGAAACAATCATTAGATGGATTTTTTTTTTCTTATTTTCTCTGACTAAAGCTAGGAATCAAATAATAAGGTAATGTGAAAGAAAATTTGGGGGAAAGTGGAAAGATTGAAAAGGTTTATCACCTTTCCTTTTGTCTTGGAATCCATACTGAATGCTGATCATAACAGTTTCTTTAATTAGTTTCTATCTCCCATGGGAAAAAAAAAGAGAGGGAGAGAAATTTCATAACCTCCTTACTTTCCTAACAATAATAGAAAACACTTGCGTAGCAGTGAACTATATATCGGGCCCTATTTCTTTATACTGTACATGTGTTAATTCATTCAATCCTTACAACAGCCTTATGAAGTAGGTGACTAGTATTATCTAATTTTACTGATAAAATTCAGGCAGAGAAAGGCCCAGTCATACAAGTAAGTTATGAACTCAAGATTCTGGTCCAAAGACTATTCCCTTAATCACTATACTCCTCTTCCATACAAATTGCTTTAATTAAACAATTTGCAATGAATTCCAGAGCAAAGCTCAAGAATCAAAATATCCTCATGTACACCACTGCTGATGCTTTTAATCAACTTAGATATTTTCAACTGAAGTGAAACAGAAAATAGTTGCTTTCTGTTAGGAATAGAAACCTTGACTTAATTATGTGACAGTCGGCTTTAAGTAATCTGAGCTGAGGAGGAGATATTTGGCCAAATGTTGAGACTCTTTGAGTATGTCTAGGATTGTATGCCCCAACTTTGGCCTGGTCACCCTACGTGTGGTTTTGTGAAGCCCAATCTTCCAGAGAGTAGCCCTCTGGCCATATTTCTGCAGGTTAGAGCTAGGTCTTTCAGTCTGAATCTGCTTTCAGGAATGATAAATAGGTGGACTATGGATGCTTTGTGGAACTAGAAGCAATGACCTAGCTAGCAACTTGGGCACAAAGGTACCTTTTCAGAAATTTTGCAGTCTTCATCCAACAGTACCCATGGCAGGTTCACTGTATACCATCAGCTTTGCAGGAAGCAGCTGGTCAGCAGAAAATGTAAGTAGCATTGCTTCCTAAGGAATTTCTCTGCCTTGGCAGGGCAATGCACACAGAGCACAAGGTCAGGAAATTAAAACTCTGCCCTGGGCCTCTGCAGCTCCACATGCTCCGCTCGTCCCTCCTACTTCTTAAGCTCAATTCTCTGGATTCCCAAGGTGTTTGGTGGGTTTTGTTGTTGTTGTTGTTGTTGTTGTTTT
The DNA here is from genome assembly GCA_029593785.1 of Cabassous unicinctus. Classification (NCBI taxonomy): domain Eukaryota; kingdom Metazoa; phylum Chordata; class Mammalia; order Cingulata; family Chlamyphoridae; genus Cabassous; species Cabassous unicinctus. The sequence continues at coordinate 42,181 of JAQZBX010006634.1, read as the reverse complement.
TGTTGATTCCATTCAGAGTATTGGGCCAACTTTACAGTCACCAGGTGTCTTCTTTCCGCCCATCAACAGACACTTAATGAACAGAAGGTGCAAATGGCCTGGCAGTAATGTGATGTCTGAATGGGTGGGCTGAGAAAGGGAAAGGAAAGCAGCTTCCAAGGAAAGGACAGATTGATTTGGTGTTTGTACCACATCAAATCAGCAACTGTAAGGAGAGGGTAGGAGCAGCTATTTTTAATGTGAAAATAACATCATTTTGTTTAAAAAGAGGACATAGATAGAAAGCAGGGCTCTCATGCTTATCTTGGGGGAAATACATCCTGGTATGACTTACAAAAGGAGTCTTCTGAGTCTTCAGGATCGTTTTGGTCCAGATGGCTTGCCTTCGAAGTTTGGCTGGGTGAGGACAACTGTTTTCATTTGTTTATTCATTCCATAATGCACTCTGTGCCAGGACTTGTAAGGATGATTATCAACATCCCTGTCCTCAAAATCATAGACTGTTACAACCTGAATGAATCTTTAAGATCCTCATATCCAGAGCAGTGCAACGTTTGTAGGAATCACCTGGTAACCTTTTCAAATGCAGGTCCTGATTCTGTAAGTCTAGGGCAGGGGTTCTTAACTTTTTTTGTTCCACAGACCCCTTTGCCAGTCAGGTGAAAATCACAGTCCCCTTACTAAGTCCACACTATCCTGTGTATTATTTAATAAATACATCACACCTGCACCAACACGTCCCCACAAGAATAATGTTTTTTTGAATTTCAATTCAAGCTCACGGACCCCTAGAATCCCTGGTGAAGATGGGGAAGTGTTGGATTCCTCAAGGTTCTTGACTATGTTGCAAAAAAGAATTTAAGAACACACCAGTTTAGTCAGGCCAATAAAAAGAATTTATTGGGAAATGGGGGGAAAGGACAGAGCTTGCTGAGAAATGAAAGAGAAGGACGGAAATACGCACCAAAATTTGGTGTGGGCTCCTCTAGGCAGAGAAAGCAAGCTCTGCCTTGTGTGGTTACTGTTTAAACTATTAATTATTTCTCCCCCTTGCTAATGCTAATGGGAAGGGCCCCAGCTGTTATTAGTTACCCCCACCAATGGTGGGGGCCTATGGTGAGGCCTGTTTAGAATATCCAGGGCCAAGGGGAGGTCCTGGAAAGAGAAACTGCAGCCTCAAGGTTAAACTCAAGGTCTCAGCGAGGTCTTGCAGCCATGTTGTCTGTCGGCCATGTTGTCTGTTGGCCATGTTGTCTGTCAGCCATGTCATGGCTCATCTTCTCCTCGTTTCCCTGGCTAACCTGCCTTACTGGTAGAAAGTAAAACCTGAGAGTCTATGGTTCTAACTAGTTTCCAGGTGATGCCAGTGCTGCAAGGGTCTAAATCTACTATGTCTTAATCCAGCTGAGGAAATAAAGCTCTAGATATTCAAAGATGTGTCCAGGATTGCAAATCCTGACATAATCAAGACTACAACCCAAGCTGGAACTCATTCCACCATGACACATTGGGTCAGCAGTGAGTGAGTCAATGTTTTGGTTCTTCAGTCTCTTGCATAAAAATGAATTTATAATAACTATACCTACCATCTGTCACCACACAGTGAGGTAAAATCACTTAAGCTAGTCAAACAAAAGATTACCTTTACCAATTATCATTTGTCGTATGACTCCAAACCATGGAAATCATGACAATCTTCCTATTGCCAGATGCTCAATCTATCTGCAAATTTTCATTGAATCACAACTTGTTTGCAAAATGTAAAATTAGAAGTGACAGACAAATCTATTTTTATAAATCTTAGCCTGTCTATTTTGAGTCACTGAATTTTAAAAACAGGATTGAGGGCAGCTGTTGAACTTGACTAAAATATCTAATGATGCTACTCTATTTACTTTGAATTTATAAGACACAGTCATTTTTTTCCTGGTGTTAATAATATGCAGTGTAATATAGGGCACCTGTGGGTACCATTTCAGTCCCTAGGGGACGTGTATTATTCTTGTATTTGTTGCATATGAGGCAAAGAAAGGGATTGTAGTTGGTTAATTCAAGAGTTCCAAGAACCAAGAGATTCAGCTTAAATTTACTTAACATGTTACCTTAGATAAAATACTTGACTTGTCTAGACTTGAGGTTTTTCATCTGTTAGAGATGAAAAAGCTTATTTACTTAATCAACAAACTATTAACTGTGACTATCTGGTAGTTAAAAAGTAATGGTTTTTACTTGAAGAAAGACAACAAAACAGGAAATTTAGAGCAGTCTTAATCATATATGGGACTTTACATCAAATACTGCAGGATCACTCAATCACCAATATTTATTCACTAAGCTTTTGCTACATACAGGGCAATGTAATCAAGTATGGTACCTAAGGATTCCTGGGCTTTGGTCTTGAGCTAAAACATGAAGTCCCAGGGCATTCTTATTTAAAACATAATTCGCATTATCAGCTAATGATGAAAAACATCGTTAAGAGATGAATTTTACCAAGTTGCTTATAATCTGAAAAGAAATCAAAATCCAATGGAATTCACCAATTAAAAAAAAGGTATACAGTGAGAAGTAAAAGTTCAATACCAACCATACAGAGCCTACTAACAGAATTGGAGGACACTCAAACAGAAATCTGCCCCCTCCTTATCTTTCTGTAACAATTAGAAATCCAACATTCCTCCTCTAAAGATAAATGGCTCTAATTTTGCATAAGGCTTTTTTTTGTTCATTTTTTAAAAACCCAACTAATTGCTTCAAAATATCATTCCTCTATTTGTCATTCATTCCACCCTTTAACCACTTTATGCCCCTCTAACAGAAACCAAGTTCATTTCCTTCCCACCCACCCCAAATCTCCCAGTCCTGGCCTCCAAACAAGTATGTAAAATTTAGGCAAATTGCAATCTTCAAAGTGAAAAATCTGGTTTTCCTCTCACCTTCCAATAATATGTGGCAGAATTAGGAGGAGGCTAAGAGGGATATAAAGCTGAAGTCATTGGAACTGACCTTTGCTGGCTCCTGGTAAGGAAAGCACTATCAAGCTACTGAAAACTCAGTCAAATTGGTCCCAGCCTTCCATGTTTTTCAAAGACCCTAAGGGACATGAATACAGAGATGCTACTACCAAGACAGAGTAGAAAGATACCAAAAGAAACTAATGTCATTACTCTTTTTCTTCCTTCACAGAGTGAGATGCTTCACAATCTATCCTTTTATTTTACAGCTAAGCAAACTAGGTCCCAGACAGGTGACTTAGCCAAAGTCACAAAGCCAGCTTTGTGACCTTGGCTTTTGACTTCCATTTTAAACTTTGTTTCCTTTGCTACTGGGAAAGAAGAGGTAATAACTATTTTAATTTTGTAAAAAGAACATAGTTCATACACTCATTTTTTAGATTTTCATTAACTCGATGTTCCCCAAAAGGTCACCCACCTTACTATTATCTGTTGTTTTACAAATTTTCAGTAATAAACATGTCCATTGGGGAGTTTATGAGAAGATAAAGCTATAAACAATGAAAGCAATGTATACTCGTTATTATCCATACCTCTAATGATAAGCATTATGGGGAAAGGTTGAAACTATTTGCTAGAACAAAGTTAGGGAAAAGGATCCAGGCTTATATAAAGTATATGTTTTTGAATCTTAGAGGGCTGTTGCCCTACATATTTAGAAGTAGAATAGGGTCTCTTAGCCAGATAAAACACCACCCCATTTCCCCACCACCATGAGACTTACCTTTTAAATAAAGTAGTATGCTAGAAATATTCATTAATCTAACTCTTCATTATTTTTCTTAATGAATACTGCTGTGACACCACCTGAATACTGTTAGCTCTTTACCACACTGCATCTATCTGGAACTTTGAACTGAGATGGTCTGTGGCAGCCTACATCTCTGGTATCTTTTTAAAATCTCTATCATTAATTTTCCCATTGTCTTACTTTCTTGGTAAATTATCAGGATCATTATGGATTTCAATTATAAGTAATTACAAATTCACACTAGAATACTCCTATAAATACTGCTGTGATTATATTGCTTTAAATTCTTTAAAAACCAACAATTAACTTCAAAAATCTGCATCATTTGGAAAATAAATAGCTTTACGGATGCTGAATTATGCCAGACAGAGGCTTGGCGAATCACTTCTCATATGTAAAATTACCAGAAAGGCCAAAAGCCTGCTAAAATCCAAAGATGTCTTTACATTTGGAGAAAAACAAGCAAAATTGTGAAGTAATAACCTATTTACATTTGTGAAGGTGTTTATGGCTTACAGCATTCTTTAACAAATTTTATCTTATTTGAACTTCACTGCATATTTTAGGAAACTGAGGATCAGGAAGATTCTGTCTGGGTTTTGACCAAAATTATTTAGTTGGGGAGTAGAGAGTTAGGGCTTGAATTAAAACTGATTTGGAAGCAGATACGGCTCAAGCAGTTGAGCGCCCGCCTCCCATATGGGAGGTCCCAGTTCAGTTCCTGGTGTCTCCTAAAGAAAGCAAACAGACAATGAGCAGACAACGAGCAAAACAATGAGCAAAATAGATGAGGGAGCCAACTCAGGGAGAAAAAAAAAAACAATTTACCAAAGAAATTTGCCCTATATTAGCCTCATCTTCCCTTCTGTCTTCTTGGTAGGTAACCATTTATCCCACCACCTTAGTTTCAACCACTTTTCCACATAGCCCTGAAAAAGGAACTAAGAAGGCTTATAACTCCAATGGGGGCAGGGTGGCGGTGGTATTTTTTATTGGTTCTTCTTGACACATTTTAGAATTAAAGTAATGGAGCTGAAATAAAAGAAATATGGCAGAAGAGACACCTGAGGATTGAAAGTTCCACCCTTAGTCCTCAAAGCACACCTCACACAGACAGCTATGCTAAGTTATCCTAGTCTGAAAACTCATCCTGCCAGGAATTTCCGTAGTCCTCTGTTTCAATAAGCTCTTTCCTATTCTAAAAAGCTTCCATTTGCTGAGATTTACATCTATTTCTTCTTAACTGTTTCATAGTAAATGACCTATAACACGTCTAGAGACGGGAAATTTTTCTTTTCCAAGGTCCCATTCATTTTGACTTTTCATTTCATTCCTTCATGTGTAAAAATTTGGGGCAACTTTCTATAAACTCTACTTGACTCATAGATATGCGTGTTAACATATATGTGGGAAGTGCTTTAATGTAAAGAATTCACTCTATTTTAAGATGCTCTCAGGTTAGAGGGTAAGGGAAGTAGCACATTAAATGTACACACTGACTTAAAACTGTTAAAATGTGTGTCTTAAGAGAAAATATGGCATATTTTCGTTTATTTCTTATTATAACCCAGGTTAAAGGCAATAATTATTCCCCCCATTCTAAAGATGAAGTAACTAGTTTTAGAGAATTTGCAGAATTGTCCTGAGGTCACATGGCTTCAACCCCATTGTTAAGATTCCAAATCTGCTGGCCTTCCTGCTGTTTCACACTGACTCTGGCTCCAAATTACCTTTTTTGGGTTATGACAAATACCACACAATAGGTTAGCTTAAACAACAGGAATTTATTGGTTCGCATCTTCTTGGGGTTAGAAGGTTTGCATCTTCCTGAGGTCAGGAGCATTCTGGCTGGCCAGCAACCCTTGACCTTTCCAACACATGCTGATGTCCCCTCTCCTTTCTCTTCTAGGTTCCTGCTTATGGTTCTTCATGGTGACTTTTCCTGTCCCAGGGTTTAGATGGGACTCAGATTGTTTCTATAGCTAGCATCATCAATCTGAGGCCTTGAGACCAGAGGGTTTATTTGAAGACATTTTAGACTCTGATGTGTCTCTGGATAAAGATGGGCAGAGTTGATTCTGGGGGGAAAATGGGAAAAATTTAAGAGTTAACTGCATTCTGTTCTTTCCCAGGTCAAAGTCTGCTCAAAAATCTTTGCTATATTTGTATATATTAAAATCCCCTCAATCTTTTCTTGTCCACACCCAGAACTTCAATTCTCTAACTTTGCTCCATATTTCTTAACTCCTTTATGAACTCAGAATTACAAATGACATCCATAGACCTGCATCCATAGACTTAATTGGGATTACTCATCTTCCTACTCTCTCTCCTCCACCCCAGCTAGCAAAGCACCCAGCATATAATAGATGATCGATTTATGCTATTTAATTAATGGATGATTTTTATACAATACACTAAGAGGATTACCATAGAATTTTGTATATGCAGTGGTATTATTTTTTCTTTTTATTTATTTTTTATAATATTTTTTTAGAGAAGTTGTGAGCTTACAAAACAATCATGCAGTACATGCAGAAGTTTCATACATCCCCCCCTCCACCAACACTGCATTGTTGTGAAACAATTGTTACAGATTATGAAAAAACATCATTAAAATATTACTACTAACTGTGGTCCATAGCTTATATTTGGTGTATTTTTCCATATACCCCCTGTTATCAACACCATGTATTAATATGGTACATTTGTAACAGTTCACAAAAGAATGCTCTCACATTTGTACTGTTAACCACAGTCCATCATCCACCACATGGTTCACTGTGTTATACAATCCCATACCTTGTACAATCCATCCAAATTGTATACTCAGTGGGTCTCACTTTCATCACAGAGTTGTGCATTCATCGCCTCAGTAAATTTTTGGACAGTTTTCCTTAGTCCAAAAGAAAATATCACATATCCTCCTATTATTGACTCTTTTTTTTTAAATATTTTAAAAGATGTTTAAATTAAAAAAATATTACACAAAAATTACAGGGATTTCCATGTTCCCCACCTCCCACACCTCCCATAACATCCCACATAAACTATTATTGACTCTTAATGTTGATATGATGCAAGAATATTACAATATTCCTATTAACTACAGTCCATAAGTTATAGTAATTGTATTTTTCCCATTCATCCTCAACAAAATGCTCACTAATCAAATCCAACAACACATTAAAAGAAATATTCATCATGATCAAGTGGGTTTTGTCCCAGGCATGCAAGGACGGTTCAACACAAAGAAAATCAGTGTAATGCATCACGTTAATAAATTGAAGAAGAAAAATCATATGATCATCTCAATTGAATTCAGAAAAGGCATTTGACAAAATACAATATCCTTTCTTGATAAAAACATTCTGAAAGATAGGAATTGAAGAAAACTTTCTCAGCATGGTAAAAGGCATACATGAAAAACACACAGCTAGCATTGTACACAATGGTGAAAGATTGAACACTTTCCTGTTGAGATCGGGAACAAGACAAGGATGCCCACTGTCACCAGTGCTGTTCAGTACAGTGCTAGAGGTTCTAGCTAAACCAATCAGGCAAGAAAAAGAAATAAAAGGTGTCCAAATTGGAAAGGAAGAAGTAAAACTTTCTCTATTTGCAAATGATATGATCCTATACCTAGAAAGTCCTGAAAAATCTATGAAAAAGCTACTAGAGTTAACAAATGAGTTCAGCAGAGTGGCGGTATACAAGATTAATATGCAAAAAATATCAGTAGTGTTCCTATACACTAGCAATGGGCAATCTTAGGTAGAAATCAGGAAAAAAATTCCATTTACAATAGCAACTAAAAGAATCAAATATTTAGGAATAAACTGAACCAAGGACATAAAGGACCTGTATTCAGAAAACTACAATGCATTGCTAAAAGAAATCAAAGAAGACCTAACTAAATGAAAGGATATTCCGTGTTCATGGATTAGAAGACTAAATATCATTAAGATGTCAATTCTACCCAAATTAATTTACAGATCCAATGCAATCCCGTTAAAAATTCCAACAGCCTTTTTTAAAGAGATAGAAAAGCCAATTATCAATTTTAATTGGAAGGATAAGGGGCCCCAATTAGCCAGAAACATCTTAAAAAGAAAGAATGAAGTTAGAGGACTCTCACTTCTGGATATTATTTTTAATTTTGCACTAATTTATCATTTGGATATAAAGCAATGGTTCTTAATTCAGGGCATTTTTTCTCACGCTCTTTCAGAGACATTTGGACAATGCCTGGAGACATTTTGGTAGTCATAACTGGGGTTGTTGTTTCTACTGGCCTTTAAAGGGTAGAGGTAAGGATGCTTGCTAAACATCCTACAATGCACAGGACAGGCCCCTACATGCATACAGAAAAGAATTTTCCAGCTCAAAATGTCAATACTGGTGATGTTGAAAAATGCTTGTATAAAGGTATTGCAGTAAATAGGCCCTAGAAAGACTGTAATCATCTCTATTTCAATCCTGAAATTGTGTACCAGGTGCTCTATCAAGCGTACTGCATCTGGCCCCAAAGTTGCTCCCTGACTCTCTCCAGGCACATCAGGCATTCTCTGACCCCTCAATCATCTCAGAATCAGAAGCTGATAGATGCAACAGATTTTGTCAAAAGCCCACGGGATAAGGTGTCTACCAGTTCTGCCACAGCTTTAGAAGCAATATAGTATCATGAGAAGAATGAACTCTAGGACAGAGCTCGGTTGGAATCCCAGTGCTGTTACTAAATGAAGTCAATATGGAGTCATAGCCAACCCCCAAGACACACACTGTGAGTGAGAAATAAACCTTCGCTGTTGTAAGTAACTGAGATTTAGGGATTCTTTTGACCATAGCATTAATTTGAATAAGTTGACTGACACTCTCACCAATTGCTCAAAATATTAAAACTCCCTTCTAGCCTAGGAAATTTGGAACTGAGGGAGTGATGGTTTACTGACAGCCTAAATGCTAAGTGCTGAATAGGACCCAGGTATAAACTCTTCTCAGAGCCTAGGGTGAATTTCAAGCTTCAGTAGTTGGAATAGAAAGAATGCCTAGGTACTGACAACTTGACTTAGTGTTCAAGCCAGAAATCTGAACCTGGCACACAGCCTTACCCACCCACTGTCTTTTACCTTCTCCAAACTTACCATTACTCTCAGCAAGTCCTTTTAATCTTAAAGGTACCACACTGTGTGGAATTATTTAAAATATTACCACTATTTATGTGGTTATTGCATAACCACATGCACATAAATGCATCTCCTTCCAAACATCTCTTAGTGCATAATTCTCTAGACAACCTGTTTATTGAACTTTCCTCCTAACTTTACCCATTTCTAGAAGAGTTATAAATGGTTAACAATCACTAATCAATTCGTGATTGCCTCACAGGAAAATTTCTCTATTTCTTCCATCTGTTCCTTTCATCCAAGTCCACAACATGATGAGAAAAATTTAAGTTTTGTAGATGGTATATACGCACTTTTTCCCTACTCTATTGCAAAAAAAAAAAAAAAAAAAATCATTTTCCACTCTGCCAACTGATTATGCAGCCACATCGTTTGAAAGCTTGCATAATTTACATTAGCATACCTAAGATCTCAGGTGACTATGCCTTTGAGGCCAGCATGCTAACCCCAGTGGGCCGATTTGATATTCTTCCCAATATCTGACCCTTTTTTCCTTGTTAATTACAGGCAGACTTCCCTGTTCTGGCCCTGGATCTGCACCTGTTTCCCATCTTTGAGCAGCTGCTAATTAGGTTGAAAACGGTGGGGCTGGGCAGTGCTGGCCACACACGCCTCATCAGGCTATTGATCAGACTGGCATACCACTCATGCAGGAACGGCGATCTGCATAACCCAATTCCAAAATAAAAGCCATTCCTGGAGTTGCATGTGTGAATCCAAGCATACTACAGGCTCTACCCCAAATATTAGAACATGTGAAAGGAACAGAGACACCGTGGTTTTATGATAAAATTTTTCTTCAAAACGCCAAGCATGACCCCAAGTACCAGTTTCATACTTCTCAATAGATTCTAATTCAGAATCTATTCTTTCTAATTTCTAATTCCTTCTTTTAAGGAAAACACATGTATATTTATATTCAAATAGCCTTAAAGGAAGATTGTGTGGATATTCATTACATGCTTGTAAATTACCCAAGCAAAATCTCTATTGTGAACTCCCATTTGTTCTTGTGCATAATACAGTTATATAGGGTTTCACAGTATATTGTGATTTATTGTTGGATAAGGATGAACTTCCAGAACACTGATTCTCAAACAGGGCATTACAGCCACCTATGGGTAGTTTTGAAAATGAGTAGGGGTGATTTGGGGTTACCATATGATGAAGGAGTGCTATTGGCATTCAGTGGGTGAGGCTAATGTATCCATACAATGAAAAATTGACCGGTGTCCCTTACAAATCACAAAAAAAAATAAGCTAGGTTAAAACTCATTTTATAAATATCAGTATCTAGAAATGAACTCCATTTTAAATATAAACACAAAATCCAGGGAAGATTGGACTTTTGCTTGAAATTTTTCAAGAGTTATTCACTGTTCTGAAAAATCTCATCACCAATGAAAATACTGTCCTGATATTTGAGTTACCAGTAAATCACATTTTACTGGTATTTTCATTTTTGAAATTTTTCATTCTTGCATTCATGATTCTATATACATCTATAGGCAAGGACCAACTCACTGTATCATTGAATGTATTTGAGCCTGAACCTTCACGTAATGAAAAACATATAAATATCTTCTATATAATATACCTTGTATATTGCAGTTAGACAATTATATTGTTTTTTTTTTAATTACATGTATAGTTAGAGTATATTATCTATGATTTTCATTCAAGGCTAGTAAAAACTCAGATTACAAAAAATGTATTATAAACAGGGGTTATGGGGTCTGATAGAATGAGAATCACTATTCTTGGCTGTTTCCTAAATCTCTGTTACTCATTTTCCCTCCTGACATTGTCACACATTCTACTGCAGTCGATGCCCAACCCACACCCACCCCAGAGTTCTCCTGTCATAGGACTCCATATGATTAGTTCCTTACTTTGTTCTTTCAAGAAAGATACGGACCCTGTAGAAATCATGATATTCACTGTTTTCCCCACTACATATATCTTATCAGTGGGAAGAATTGGAGGCATTTAGGCATGTGAAATTTTCTAAAGCAAAGTATACCAGCTCTCAAGGTTTCTAGGCTTTGGTTATATACACAAAGATATATGCTGATTCTCACTCAAAAATGTAAACTGAATATAATTTAATTTTATTAAATTTCCTACAAAAGACTTCCAGTATTTATCTTGGTTGTAGAATTAAGATGGCTTCTTTAACAATTTCTCTTTAATATTCAGAATCTTGAATGACCTGATAATTAAAGACATGATATGTTTAGATTAGTAAATGAACTACCTGGAGTTATTAAAGATCAACCTGTATTTATTACCCCATGGCACTTTTATTAGGTACCAATAAAAGATTAGTTATCAGTTCAAACTGCCTTGTACAAATGAGCTTACATATCTTAAAATGCAGAGTGTTTTGGTTTGCTAAAGGCTGCCAATGCAATATACCAGAATTGGGTTGGCTTTTATAATGGGAATTAATTAGATTACAAGCTTACAGTTCTGAGGCTGTGAAAATGTCCAGATCAAGGCATCATCAGTGATGCTGTCTCACTGAAGTTTGGCTACTGGTGATCCTGGCTGGACTCCTGCCAGGATGGCAAAGCACAATGGTAGTTCTGCTGGTCTCTGCCTTCTCCTCCAGGCTCACTTTCTCCCCAAGCTCATCTGTGGGTAATCAGGCCCATGGCAGTGCCCGTTGGTCTCTCTTTCCTCCAGGCCTCATTGCTTTAGCTTCTTGCTCTCCATGGGCCTTCTCTCTCAGCCTTTCAAAGGCCTCTTTCCATGCCTCTGTTCTCATTTGATTCCAGCCTCCAGAACCTCTCTCTAGCCTCTTAGGGTTTTTCTATCTCTGCAACTTTTTCTCTATGTCTGCAACTTTTTAAATTCTCTGTTAATAAAGGACTCCAGTAAGAAGAGTAAGACCCACCCTGGGTCCCACAATCTAATCAAAGGCCCTTAACTGAAGTGATCTAATCAAACGTGATCTAATCTAAAGATCTCTTAACTGAATCTAATCAAAAGGTCCCATCTACAATGGGTGTGTGTGTGTGTGTGTGTGTGTGTGTGTGTGTTTTAGGTACCAGAGGCCAAGTATTGAACCCGGTACCTCTTATGTGGGAAGCCGGTGCTTAAGCTCAACCACCGAGTCACATGGCTTCCCTGAGTTGTTTTTGTTTGTTTGTTTTGCTTGTTGTTTGTTTTTTATTTTTTTTAGGAGGCACTGGGAACCAAACCCAGGGCCTCCCATGTGGGAAGCAAGCACCCAACTGCTTGAGCCACATCTGCTCCCATCTACAGTGGTTTTAAGGTACAGGAATGGGTTTGCTTTAAGCACAGGATTTTCTGGGGTCCAAAAAAGACTCAAACAAGCACACAGGGGAAATATAACTCAAACTTTACAAAGACCCAGTTTCTATGCTCAGCCTTCTACAATTTAAGCCTCATCATTGGTTTGACATGGTAATTTCTACAAGAACCTCCCGACTCTCTCCCTTATAAGAGCAAAATGAATGTACCAATTCTAGTCCTAATAATTTTCTTCTATACCATCCAGAGGAAAATCTGGAATCACCTCACTTAACACCATTAGAATAGAGAAGAGAGAAGAGGACTTTTTTCCAAGGAACCATATCTAATGTTTTTGTTTTTGTTTTTGTTTGCTCTAGGGTATGTGCCTAAACTTGAATTGATTGCTGTAGTCAGGGAGATGGGCTCAGCTGATTGCCTTAATCCAAAAGGATGTGGGTTATTTCCATCTAGCCACACTATTGAGAGTGAGAGAAAGGGTGATTTCCAAAAGGAAAACTACCAAAGAAGGTTGTATGAATGTTTGACTGAAAAACCCAACAGATGTTTATTGCAAGGACTTTCCCATAATTGGATTGATTGGTGGTCTTTGTTGTTTTATAGATATTTTTATAAAACCTTGGGGTAAAAAAATCCAAAAATTACATAACTCACGCTCTAAAAATAAACACTTTTTCCAACTTCAAATAAATACAAGCCCCAATTATTTTTGAAATTTAAATTCATAGTAAATCAAAGCCTTTCTCCATCTTTGACTTTATATTAGCAGAAGACAAAATGGTCATGGTGATTCATGTGATTTCTCTTATTCATACACATTGGTATGAATTATTTTTGTAAACCATGTCCAACATTTTTTGTCTATTTTTGGAATTTCCCTATGAAATCAAATCATATTAATATTTCATAAATATTTCTCTTCCTTAGAATTTGAATGAAAATTCTTATTGCAAGACATGTTTGCAAAAGGTTAACTCTTCTTTATAAAATGGGCTAATTACTAATTTATATACTTTCTATTAAATATTAGCAAAGACTTGAAAACGCATGCTTATAAAATTCATCAGGAGCTGTTTCTTATCTCTTGCTATAGGGAAGAGTTGGCTTTCAAAAACTGTGGTTGAATCTCTTTTCACTGTTCCTATTCTAGTTCATCCTGAATTTATAATAGGTGCGGAGAATATAGTCATAAACACTTGCTTCCCTTTTTAATTTCCCTTCTCCCTTTTCTCAAACTCCCCTCCCTGAGTCAAAATGCAGTTTTAAATGACAGTTAGTATCTCCGTTAGACATAAGAGAAAACTTTATTAGTGAAGGTTGTCACCAAAGAGAACAGATTACCTAAGGACAGTCATTTGAAGGATAATATATGTAGCAAAATCAAGTGATAAATGGACATACACATACTACATACACACATCTTCCTTCATAAGTTCAGTTTCAACCATTACTAAAATCTTCAATAAGCTCTAACAATCATTATTTCTTAATACATTGCCTCCTATAACTCCACCGTAAATCTCTAACATTCTCCCTATGATACATTGCCAGTGGAATGTTCCATGGAACTTCAAATTTAACATTTCCAAAATCTAAACATTGATGTTCCCTCCCGTTTATACTCCTCCTTTATTATAATCTTTATTATATACTCCTCCTTTATTATAATCTTACACTAAGATTATAATCTTAGTGTAATTCAGTTGTCCAAGAGTCACCAGACTATTAATCCAAATGTGATCACTTTAACATTAATGCCCAAATTATAATTGATTTTAGTCCCATTTTCTGGACTGCAGAATTTCTACAGTCTAGTGTTCCACAATTTATAGGCAGTTTGATTTATCTTATTCTCTTTTGGCCTCATCTTTGATGGTTTTTCACTTTCCCTGATGATGATGTCCTCATGAGGACACCGCTCTGCCAGCGGTTGTGGTCTCTTCTTCAAGAGACCAAGAGTTCTCTTCTAGTGGCTCTACTAAACTACAGCACTGCCTTCTGGTGTATGATAGGGTTATGAGCATGGGATCCAAGATCTCCTTGAGATCCAACCTCCTGCAGCTTCTGGTCGTACTCTTCTCTCCAAAGAGGCAACTGTCCAATCAAAAGGGCCAGAGAGAAATATGCCATCTTTTCCATTATCCTCCGTCTCATACCATCTGCTCCTTTGTCCTAGGTTCATCCTATCTACATCATCCTTAGCCTTAGGGCATCTTCTCCATTATTCTAGCTTTAGTACACCTCCTCCATTGTTTTCGCTTCATCCCATCTTCTCCGTTGTCCAAAGTTGCATGTCATCTCTTCAATTTCCTAGGCTTATGCCCTCTACTCCTTTATCCCAGCTTCATACCATCTCCTCTATGGCCCTCATGGCCCTCAGCTTTAAGCCATTTCCTACTTTGGCCTACCCTCATACCACCTCCTCTGTCATCTAGCTTTATGCCATATATCCAATGCCTTCAGCTTTATGCCATTTCCTCCATTGCCCTCAGCTTCAAACTCTTTGACTGGAAATCTCTTCTCCAAATCTATTCCCTCCATCCAGAGAAAATGCCCTATGCCTGTCATCTCATATCTAATATACTTATTGGGAAGAGGTATCTTGTAACTCCATAGCTTTGGAGTCCCAGGTTGAGTCTAGCAAAATCAACTGTGAGACTACCTACTAGTCACATAAGACAGAAACTATGTAATTTTCCAATGTAACCTCCACTTCCAGAACCTTGATATCTGATCAGTCTTTAAGTCTTGTTACTTTTTGTCTCTTAAATCTCCATTTCTATACCCATTATCTTGGTGTGATAGCTAACCAGTCTTCCTGTAGCTATGCTTGATATCCAACCTTGCCATCAGAACATATCTTTCAAATTTTGTCTAGCATTATATCTGTAAAACACAAATTTGAGTATAATAGTCCACCACATTAAACCCTTCCAGAGCATGCCAAAGCAGAGGATAAAGTACAGACAGTCCCTGTCCCTTACCATCTCCTAACACCACCATTCCCCTTCTCCTTGCAAGAAGTATCTTTAATAACATTTTAGAACTACATACAATGTCTCCCAGAAATCCATTATTTGTTATGTCTTCTTGTCTTTGTTGTTTCTTCTGCCTGCGATGCCTTCAACTTACTGTTCTGCTGGAAAAGTTTAATCCCTCCTCTATATTTAATTCAAAATGACTAACTCTGTACAGCCTTCCTTGACTTTTCCAGGCAGATTTCAGATTATCCTCTTTGTATCTTTTCATGTTATACAAGTTATTAAATTGTGTTGAATTTCTGATGTTGCTTATCTGTTTTCTAATTAATCTATAAATTTGACTTTAAGGTCTATTTTTGTTTCTTGTTTTTTAAATTCTTCAGAAAACAGCAAAATATCTGCAACACAACCAACACTTAAAGTTGTTGGGTAGATGGATGGATGGATGGATGGATGGATGGATGGATGGATACGTCATCAAGTATACATTCTTATACGTAGCTTTGAAGCCACTCCATGTGCTATTCCCACCTTAATCACATAGTTTTGTTTTTCACCTCCCTCCATCACAAACACCCTCTGTCAGGAGAGTCATAGCTCACCTTATTTATTGTTAACTTTATGCTTAGCTTATGATTTCTGTTTTAGGCTTCAGCTTATGGTAGTCTTCTAGCCAGCAGTGCCCACTCTCCCTAATTCCCCAACCTCATAAAATAACTGTGTCCCCACCCAACCCAAGTGCTACCTCTTGCAGAAAGTCATCGCTAACTAACAAATCTTGCAATGGTTTTCCTTTAGAAGTTTGCAATCCCAGAAGAACAAATCAATGGCATCAACAAGTAAATTGCAGAAGAATGTAAATCTTGGAGCAAGAATCCTCTTACTCCTCACTGAGACAGATTAGTTTAGTGGAACATGATTGTCCTTCTCTAATACCATATGACTCTCTGCTTCATGCACGCTCTCCTGCATGTATACACTCTATTGTAATGATCCTTTCATGTGTCTATTCTTTTCCCCTCCTGTGTTAACCCTAGATTGGGAATCTATAGAAATCACAAACAGTGTTTTATTTTTATATCAGCAGGCTTCTGCTTTAATTCATAGTAAATGTTTAATAAATTACTTAATAAAATGAATGAATGCACTTATCACTCTCTATAAGAAGATAAGCTTTGTTAGGACAGGGATTTCTTTTTTTGTTCTTTGTTTAGTTTGCCCTAGTATCTCTAGTACCTGCCCTATGGTAAGTGTTGAATGAATGGAATAATTAATTTTGTGTGTAAGAAACAATTAGCCATAACTGCTTACTGCATGTATTTGTGAGCTTAGAACTCACCACGTTCCATAAAGAATGCCAAACTAAACTGATACTAATATTAATATTAATGGATTCCACACATACATACACATATACATAGAGGGTACATGAAATAATAATCATGGACAGGATCACCTTAAGAGAGCAACAGAGCCTGGTCATGCACACACTTTTCTATTGCAAATTCAGCTTTAGCAGGGAGGACATGGCTCAAGTGGTTGAGCGCCCACCTCCTGGTGCCTCCTGAAAAAAGAAAAACAAACAATAAGCAAAACAAATGAAGAAACCAACTCAAGGAAGCCGATGTGGTACCAGCTTCCCACATACGAGGTTCCAGGCTCAGTCCCTTTGCAGTGTTTCCACCTATCATTCCATAGGAAATACACTCTCCTTTAGTCTCAGTCCCCATATTCATGTCCTATGATAGATATTTTGTTTTGTTAAATGTGATTCTCATTTTTAAAATGCCTCTAAGAGCAAGCTGCTACTTCATCAGAGGCTCAGTAAAGACTGACTTCAATGCTAGAGGAAAGCCAATAAATAGACTTGCTGAGATATAGTATATTAGTCTCCAATGTGTCTCCTTCATGGATAACTTTGAATAAAAAGCAGTCTTTGCCTGAATGCCGAAAAATATGTTTCTCCGTTGCATAGAGTGCCTTGCTCCAAGGACAAAACTGTGAAACAGGTTATAAAGAGAAGTCATCAGAACTAAGAAAAAATAGTCAGAGAATTATGCAGAGAATCAGCAAAAGTCAATGCCATAAACGCCAAAAAGGCGGAGAATTTCTAGAAAAAATTATTTGAGTGTCAAATACAGCAAAGAGTTCCAGTGGTTTAATAATCTTACCAAATCCTATGCAAAGAAAAGTTCCAATTAGTCTTGTTAATGGTAAGATAACTAAAGCTACACAGTGTTTACAATCTTTTTTTTTATTAACATTTATGAAAGAAGTGATATTTCCATAAATATCTTTCTTTGACAGTTAATGAAAAGAGAGTATTTTCTGTGTAGAAAAAATAACATATTCTGTTTTTCTTAAGCTAGGAATCATATCAACCCAGAGACATGGAGTAGTTTCAGGGATATATGGGAGGAACTGGGCATGGAACCAGTTGTGAATTAGGAAATGAAATTGTAAGTAAAACTGAAAACTGTCCTTTAAAAAACTTTGTGCAGACATACTTGGGACCCAGAGACGGGCCCATGCTAAATAGTCCACACTCAGACCAGGAGGCAACATCCTTATAGTTTATAAAGAACTTTCCCAGCCATTCGAAGTTGCTCTTGAATATACTGGACTCACAAGAACAAAGAAAACAAAGAAAAGTGAAGGAGGAAGTTGAACTCAAGCAGCACTGCTTTCTTATCCTTAGTCTTGAGGAAATTGGTGCCTAAATTGAAAGTGCCCTGAAGGCGGCTTTAACTTATCTGACCATTCCTTACCCCAGGGATTGCCTCAGGTCCTGCTGACCTAGGCAACTGTTCCGGGTCAAGCTTACACCAACTCAAGAGTTCTTAAAGAAGCCCCCCTGTGTATTCAAAGTGGATAGCATTGTTTTCCTTTCTCTTAGCTTGTCTTGCTCTCACAGTTGTTTATTCTTTAATGTCTACTTCTTATTTTGTGCTCCTGGCAAAGGTAGCTCCTCAAGAGGGTAAATTAAGGCAAGACTGAGGTGTTCAATACTTCCCTTCTGGGGCAGTAACAGGTGCCTCTCTATCTGTTTGTCATTTTTCTGGGAGCACTCACTTAGAGTCTAGCTTTAAACATGCCAGATTGACCCTGTATGCTCAACTAAGTCAGAATTCCAATTTATACTAAATTTTTTTCTTTAAAAGAGGATATTATCAGGGATGTTGGGTGAATCTGTTTGACTGGTTGTTTAGTAGGGAACTAGGATGCAAAGGGAATGAGAAAAAAAAGAAGTTTAAGGGAAGAGAGGTTGCATGGAAGAGTGTAATTTAGAAACTTCAATCCCTAAAATTCACGAACTGGCCACTTAGCATGTTCCTACAATGCTAAGCATTCTGACATGAAATATTTTTGGAATATACGTTTTGGAGGGCAACATTTATATGCCTAACAATGTAATAGGCACTCTGGGAGATGAGGAGTAGAATAATATAAAACGTGATATAGAGCCCACAAAATCTTAAAAACATAGACATTATATAATACTTAAATTATATGACGCAGTCCATTTCAGTTTAACTGGAAAAAAATGACACGGAACACTTAAAAAGCTAGGATTCATTTCCTATATGCATCAGTTATTTTGGCTCTGTTCTGAGCCAAGACTTAACTTAATCTAGCATGTATATTCATGGGCCCTTGCTTACAAGTTTGAGATGAACACAAATCCCATCACTACTGCTAAAAAAATAAAGCCAGTAAAATATATTCCCAAATGAATGTGAGTCCATAGTAAGATCTTCCACTATACATAGGGTGACCATATGTCCCGGTTTGCCTGGGAGAGCCTCAGCTTTTGCTTGTTGTCCCAGCATAATTATAGATAAAACCCCCTTCACTCTCAAAAGTGTTGCAGTTTGAACAAATTATATGATTATCCTAAAATATGGCATGTTTAAAGGACTGTGGACATCAAAACTTCCAAAAAAAAGTGAAAAATTTCCCCATTATCTTTGCTTTTATGTTGTTTCTGTTAATCCCTTAAAATTCTATAAGATTGATTCTGCTAATCTAAGTGCTTGTAAAGTTTCTGTAGACTTAATTTATATTCATTTCATTTTTAAGAGAAGACTCTACCATTCAGAGTGACAACCAGTCATCACTAATAATAATCAACATTTGTAGAGAATTTATCCCTGGCAAATGCTGTTTCTACAGCTTTTATAGATATGCTTTATCTCAATGAACGTCCACAAAGGACCTATGATGTTGGTTCTGGTATTTTACCCATTTTGAATATAAAATATTAAGCATAAAATTTTAAGTAACTTTTCCAAAGTTACAGAAGTAGTAAATGGTGACATTGAGTTTTCAACCTCATAGTGTGATTCTAAAGCCTGAGCTCTCAGAACTACCCTAAACTGCCATTATATCAATCTAACTCATAACAGTTTCAAGAACTTATTAGAGCCAGTTCCTTCTTGACAGAGAAGGACTCAAACTTTAGGCAAGTATAGTCCAGTACACAGAAAAGATAGCCGAGGAATTGGAGATGAATAAGATAAGACCTAGATCCATCCTTCTTACTTATGACTAGCTTTGTAACTGAGGCCTTACTATTACAAACAGAACTTTGCCTCAGCCTGTATCTTGCTCTTAAGCAGTGAATAGAGAAAAACCACACCTTGTCTCTGTAGATCAGAAAGAACTTAGAGCTACAATATGTTCTAAATCCAAGCTGAACTCTTAGACTTGCTTCTCTGCCAATTATATAATCATGCTTTTCTTGTAAGAGTCCTTCTAAATGTGTCTTTCTGCTGCTGTCCACCTGTTTGGGTTACATAGAAAGCATTATAATTTAGATTTTAGCCTTAGGCTTGGTCCTTGAATCAGATATATATTTTTTTTTTCAGGAATATTTAGGATATTTATAACAACTTAAAAAGGAATTATTCATTTCATCAACTTAAGTCAAAATCAGCAATGGAGCAAAAGATAAAATAAGTAGAAGACATTTGAGGTTTTTTTTTTTTTCTTTTAATGACTTAGAAGAAACTTAATCAAGCCACTTATATTTATATCCTAATAGGGGCTGGCTTTTTGTTGTTTTAGAACCAGTAAAGTATGCACATGACAAAAAGACAATAAAGCAGTACAGATGTTTTTTAAATTATTAAATTATCGTTTATATTTCTAAGTATGTAAATAGGAATTTGAGAGGAGATATGTCACCTAATTCTACATGCCAGACTTTGTCCCATCAGATACCTCAAACTCTCTAGGAACTCTTTCCCCTAAAAAGATTCCATAAATGGTATGCTCAGTCAGGACGACATGCTTCATGGCTATTCTTTTCCCAGGAATCACTAACCAGGCACTATCCATGAAGAGAGTGCATGGGTGTGTGAGTATGTATAAGATAAAGGGAGAAGAAAAGAGAGAGAGAGAATATTCTGATTCATTATCTAAATAATTTTCCACTTAACAGACAGAACAAAGGCCCTTAATTTGTGGATCTGATAGTGCTGTTCACCTGAGCAAATGGTCCTTCATCATGTAAAACTTGAGAAGGATCTTAAAATGCTAAACATAAATTTACTATATGACCCAACAATTCCACACCTAAGTTTCTAGCCATGAGAAAGGAAAACATATGTCCATGCAAATACTTGTATGCAAATATTCAGAGCTGCATTATTCATAATAGCTAAACATTGAAAACACCCTAAGTGCCCATCAATTGCTGAATGTGTATACCCATACAATGTAATATTTTTCACCCATTAAAAGGAATGAAGTACCAACGCATGCTGCAGAGTGGAAAACATTATGTTAAATGAAAGAAACCGGTCACAAAATGCCACATGTTCTATGGTTCCAATTGCATGAAATGTCTAGAAAAGGTGAACCTGCAAAGACAGAAAGTAGATTAGTGGTTGCCTAAGACTGGTGTGGAGATGAGGAGTGATAGCCAGTGGGCATGAGGCTTCTTCTTGTGGGAGATGGAAATGTTCTAATATTAGACGGTAGTGATGATTTTACAACTCTGTACATTTACTAAAAAATCATTGATTTGTACACTTAAAACAAGTGAATTATATAGTATATAAATTATACTATAATAAAGATGTTTAAAAAGTGAATCAATATAGTTTACCTCATTAAGAGAATAAAAGAGCAAATTCAATAGATACAGAAAAACTAGGTTAAAAAATCAAATATCAAAGGAGTGATTTTTTAATTAAATTCCATAATGTGTCTTCCAATGAGTCATGTTCCAAACAACTGAAAACTTGGGTGTATATCGATAAGGACTGAGTAGATTATGCCCTGGTAACAAACAACCCCAAAATCTGAGCCTTCTATTTAATTGGAGATACTGGAGCAGAGTACAAGATAACCCAGAACCCTGTATCTGAGAACATGGTAGGTTAAGAAAAGTTGGTATGTTGAGTTTGGGGGCCAAAGAATCAAAATTTATATTTAACAATGATACTTTAAAGGAAAATTGGAAAACTATTTTTAAGCCTTAGATGTTAAAGATTTAAAGCAACATTTTAAGACAGACTTACATCTTAGGACTTAAAATAAGTTAAGTTTCATTAGTCATTAAGAATTTAATGGAAAAATACTTTCTACAATGTTAATGGGCATGATACTACTAGAGTAAGCAGTGGGTTTTTTACCAGAATGAAGCTTGGGCAGATAGAAAAGTTAAAGCTATAAAACTAGCAGTAGAGTGTAGCACTTGGTTGAAACATTAAAATCATTCAATAGATGTTGAATTTTATTATACTATTGTTTCTGTATCTCTTGAAATAGTCACATGATTTTGTTCCTTTATTTTCTTAAACATTTGATAATATGGTGACCTACCTACCGCTAGCACCATCTATTTAAAAAATGTATATGCATGTTTATTTTAGCATTGAGGGGAATAATATGAATATAAAAGACAAAGAAATTTGATACCAAATATAAGACTGAAAATAGAACAGTTCTCTTCCTTATAGCCTTGATTAATTGAGGGTTGAAATATAAGGAAGTTTATTTCCAATGGTTCACTCTGTTCATTCATACCAAGAAATCTTTGAGATTTGGGGTGATAGTTTGAAAATTATCAGTCAGATTATCATAGATGCCTCCAGAATCCTCCTTACTTTTCCATGACTGGTTAGTGGCTTGATAGATTTTAATTTTGTTTCATACACTCTCTACCCAAATAACACTTTGAATATTACTGTAAATGACCCTTATCTTAGAGTTATTTAAAGGCACCAGGCAAATCCTAAAAGTTTCTCTTAGACATTTAAATTAAAGCATACTTAAGAAAAATGAAAGTACAAGGCAGTGCAATTCTAAAGTCATTTGGCAAACTGATTCTGTCAAGAAAGCTTAGTTTCATTCTGTTTGCTGCAACAGCTTTTTTTTTTTTTTTTTTCAAAACTCCTCTCTTCTTGTTCCTGTAATACATTTGGGAGGCCTGTCAGTCTCTAAATAGCCTTGCAGATTAAATTTTTAACTCTCCTCTCTTCATGCAGATATATATTTCTGACAAAGAATTGCCCTGAGATGTCAGCTTCCATTTTTCTCACCGGAGAGAAGGCAGATAGGTGCAAGTGTGGACTTTCAGGTCTCAGCTTCATCAGGAAACATGCACATATGCATATGCCCCTCTCCAAGCCATATAACTGATTTTGTATTGTTTACTTCTTTTAGATTTCTTACTCATATTTTATAATCTCCTTTTCCTACAATGGGGCTTGAAGCTAACTGAATAATAGACTACAACAAGAAAATGAATAGATATATTTTATTTTTGTAAGTTGATAATTTTAATAATGATATGCCAAAGGTAGCAAGTCAGCACAAAAGAATAGCACTGGGGAGCAGATATAGTTCAAGTGGTTGAGCACCTGCTTCCCACTTACAAGGTCCCAGGTTCAATCCCTAGTACCTCCTAAAAACAAAAATCAAACAACCAACCAACCAACCAACAAACAAACAAACAAACAATCTCAGGGGAGTCAATGTGGCTCAGCGGTTGAGCACTGGCTTCCCATGGGTGAGGTCCCGGGTTCAATCCCCACGCCCGGTACCTCAAAAAAAAAAAAAAAAAAAGAACTGGTTTCCTATGCAGATGATGCCTAAGATGACCTTTAAAGGATGATTTTGAAGGGGAAATAAAGAGAGAAAGCAAAAGAAGGTAATTCTAAGCAAAGGAAACAAAGGTAAAACCATGAGCTTAAAGAAACAGCATGATTTGTATAAAAAATTTCAAAGACATGGGTAATACTAAGTTCTGAAGAATGAGGCTAAGAGTGGGTATGCTCTGGAAGGCCTGTAGACTTGTGCTGCGTTCATTTCTAGGAAAAAGGATGACATTCTCCTAGCTAATGGCAAGGCCCACTTTAGGCCATGTGCTTTAGCATTCCTCTACATTTTCTATTCATGTCACATAATATCCAGTTTGTAGAAACAGTCCATCTGGTACCAGAAGAATTACAAGAAGCCACTTCCATTACACATATTTGTGGAGCGGGCAATGAATTTTATTGTGCACAGTCTGACTTTTACTCAAAATTAACCTAACACTAAAAGAAGAGGCAAAATAGTGTAGTGATATGAGCACTTGATTTATCAGAAGACATGTTTTCTAGTTCCAATTTAGTCAACAAGTAGTTGTGAAACCTTGAGGAAATTATTTTAGCCCCATTTTTCCTCAGTTTCCCTATCTGAAACTAATAAAACTATATTAGATGATTCTAAAGTCTTCTAATTTTAAAATCCCATGGTTCAGATTCAGGAAGGGTGTAATTATTTAACCAATAGTCATAAGAAAGGACATTTGTGGAAAACTTAAATGAACTACATGGAAGTCATAGAAGACATCACATAGCAACAGATACCTATAAATTTATAAATATTTACATCTAAAAACATCAGACTAATGGCATTGATTTTTGTTATTTTTTTTATTCTGTTTGTTAGAAAAGTTGTGGGTATACAGAACACTCATGCATAAAAGCCAGGAGTCCCATATACCACCCCACCACCAACACCCAGTATTGCTGTGGAACACTTGATACAATTGATGACAGCACATTTTTATAATTGTTCTATTAGTAAAGTCCATGGTTTAACTTAAGGTTCACTATTAGTGTAGTATATTTCCTTGGATTTTTTTTAAATTTTTATTCTGTTACTATATATACATTCTAACATTTACCTTTTTAATTATATTCTGATAAATGTTTCAGTGCTGTTAATTACGTACACAATGTTGTGGTACCATCACCACCGTCCATTACCAAAACATTTCCATCATTCCAAATAGGAACCCTGTACATTTTAAGCCTTAACTTCCCATGACCTATCCCTACGCCATTCCCTGGCAACCTATTCTAGATCCAACTCTGTGAGTTTGCTTATGTATTTGTTTCAAACCAGTGAGATCATACACTATTTCTCCTTTTGTGTCTGGCTTATTTTACTCAACATGATGCCTTCAAGGTTCATCCATGTTGTCACGTGTATTAGGATAATATTACTATGTATGTATATATCACATTTTATTTATCTATTCCTTGGTTGATGGACACTTGGGTTGCTTCCCATCTTTTGGCAATTTTGAATAATGCCCTTATGAACATTGGTGTGCAAATTCTGTTGGTGTCCCTGCTTTCAACTCTTTTGGGTATATGCCAAGTAGTGGAATTGCTGGATCATATTGTAGTTCTATCCTAAGCTTTCTGAGGAAATGCCAAACTGTCTTCCACAATGGCTGCACCATTTTACAATCACCAGCAATGAATGTGTGTTCC
Source organism: Cabassous unicinctus (assembly GCA_029593785.1). Classification (NCBI taxonomy): domain Eukaryota; kingdom Metazoa; phylum Chordata; class Mammalia; order Cingulata; family Chlamyphoridae; genus Cabassous; species Cabassous unicinctus. The sequence goes on along the minus strand of JAQZBX010006634.1, from coordinate 17,191 downwards.
TACTTATCCACATCCTCTCCAGCACTTGTTATTTTCTGTTTTTCTTTTTACTTTATTTTTTAAGTTTTTGTTTACAGAAAAGTTACATTAAAAAATAGGAGATTCCTATATTCCCCACCGTTGCCCCCTCTCACATTTTCCTCAATTAATAACATTTTACATTAGTGTGGTACATTTGCTACAATTGATGACCCAATAGTGAAGCACTGCTACTAACCATGGTCTATAGTTTACATTATGGTTTACACTTTGCACTGAACAATTTTATAGGTTTTGACAAAATGTATAATGGCCTGTATTCATCATTGCAGTATCACGCAGAACAATTCCAATGCCCTAAAAATGCCCTCTGTTCCACCTATTCTTTTCTCCCCCTCCCCTCAGAACCTCTGGTAACCAGTATCTTTATATCAATGTTATAAGTTCTTCCATTACTACAATAATAATAAGTCTACTTTGGTCCATGGTTGCATTCCCCTCCTATGTTTGTTTTCCTCAATCTTAAGGATTTGGGGGTGGTGATGCCAGCTCTGCTTCAGATTGAGAGTAAGCTTAGATCTTAGGGGTAGAGGGAAGGAACTGTTTTGCTTGAAGTTGTAGATACTCTTTGTTTTTGGGGATGGGAGTTGTCCATCATCATTTTGTTAGTTGTCCTGGGTTAGTCAGATGAACTGGAGAATAAGTGTTAGCTGCAACTCTGCTGAGATTCAGGGCTCGTCCGGCATATGAAGAGATGGAAGATTTAAGTCTCTGGAACATATATTTAACAGGTATAGTGCTAATTATAGGTTCAAATAAAACAGGTAGAAGAATTATGTGTTAGACAATTATAAAAGAGTCTCTTACTTTGGGGAAATAGGTTATCATATATTCCAAAGTAAGGCCCACTGATGAGGTGCCAATTTCATGAGGTTGTGTCTCCTGCCTATAGTGTCCGCTGTCTCTAGAGCCCTCAGGAACACCCCTGTTTGAGACTTTGTTTACTGTTGCAGTTAGTGATATCCTCCTGAGATGTGCATAAGCATAACCTCTGGAATGACCTCCTTACTCACTTTGAAATCTCTTAGCCATAAAAACTCTTTTGTATTTAATTTTTCCCTCTTTTGGTCAAAGTCTTTGTCCAAATGCATCCCTGGTTGGCACTTGGTAATAATTCTTTGGTGCCAGGGAGTTTCATCCCCAGGAGTCATGTCCCATGCTGGGGAGAAGGTAGTGAATTTGTTCATTGAGTTTGGCTGAGAGAGAGGCAACATTTGAGTAACATAGAAGGTTTTCTGTAGGTAATTCTTGGGCATTAGATATTATTAGGCTAAGTTTCAATTTCACAAAAATAAGATTCATAAGTACAAGCATTAATATTGAGGGCTTGGCGTAATGGTCTGCTTCCACCCCACCCCCCGGCCTGAGATGGCTCCCTTTCCTCTCTACTCATTGTTTCCACTCGTTGTCTCTCACTGTCTGCTCATTATCTCTGCTCTTTCTGTCTGCTCATTGCTCATCTTCTTTTAGGAGGGACCAGGAACCAAACCTGGGACCTCACATGTGATAGGCAGAAGCCCAAACACTTGAGCTACATCTTCTCCCTGCTCATTGTGTCTGCTTGTTGTATCTGCTTGTTGCATCTGCTTGTTGTGTCTGCTCGTCTTCTTTAGGAAGCACCGGGAACCGAACCAGGGACCTCCCATGTGGAAGGTGGGCACCCAACTGCTTGAGCCACATCCGTTCCCCTGCTTTCTTTTAATAGGTACTGCCTAAGTACTCCAGAGATTCTTACCACTCTATTAGGGACTGTAACAGGACTCCTCAGGATGGGAATTTAATATTTTGTTGGTTATTTTGTGGGTCTCCACCCACTGAGACCCACAAAACATACCACATGAACATACTCATATTCCATAAAGGCATGGCCCAGGTACACCATTCCCCACACATCCCCCCCACCACTGACACCCTGCCAGTGACCCTCCCCTGCCATAGTTGCCAAAAGAAATCTCCCACAATTGTATTTTCAACTACAATCCTCTACTTCCCCAGAGTTCACCTGTTCCATCCCTCTTCCCAGCTCTATGGTAACCCAACCCATCCTCCAAACCCTGCTCACACTCACTCTCCAACATCATCAACCCCATTCACATTGCTGCACCACCATCACCCCCATCCACTGCCAAATGTCTGCCATCCACCTTATCATAGATTTTGCCCAGATTAAGCATTGGCTCACCACTTTCTACTCCCTTTCTATCTCCTGGTAACCTATCTTCCAGACTCTACCTTTGTGGGTCTACTCAATATCCTTAGGTCATATCAGTGAGATCATGCAATATTTGCCCTTTAGTGACTAGCTTACTTCACTCAGCATAAGGTCTTTGAGATTCATCCATGTTGTCTCATATGTCAATACTTCATTCCTTCTTACAGCTGATAATAGTCCATTGTATGTATATACCACATTTTGCTTATCCATTCATCTATTGATGGACACTTGGGCTGCTTCCAACTTTTGGCAATTGTGAATAACGCTGTGATGAACATTGGTTTGCATATACCTGTTCGCATTCTTGCTTTCAATTCTTCTGGGCATATTCCTAGTCTTAGGATTGCCAGATCATGTGACAATTCTATGGTTAGCTTCCTGAGGAACCGCCAAACCATCCTTCACAGTGGCTGCACAATTCTATATTCCCAACAGCAGTGGATGAGTGTTCCTGTTCCTCCACATCCTCTCCAACACTCGTAGTTTTCTGTTTTTAAATAGCAGCAAGTAATAGGTGTGAGATGATATCTCATTGTAGTTTTGATTTGAATTTCCCTAATAGCTAGTGATGTTGAGCATCTTTTCATGTGCTTTTTAGTCATTCATATTTCCTCTTTGGAAAAGTGTCTATTCAAATCTCTTGCCCATTTTTTAAATGGGTTATTTGTCTTTTTCTTTCCAATATGTAAGATTTCTTTATATATGCTGGATATTAGGCCCTTATCAGATAGGTGATTCCCAAATATTTTCTCCCATTGAGTAGGCAGTCTTTCACTTTCTTGACAAACTCCTTTGAAGCACAAAGTTTTTCATTTTGAGGACATCCAATTTATCTATTTTTTTCTTTCATTCCTCATGATTTGCATGTAAAGTTTACGAAACTGTTTCCTACTACAGGTCTCATAGATGCTTCCCTACATTATCTTCTAGGAGCCATTATAATGGGTGTGAAATGGTCTCATTGTGATTTTGATTTGCATTTCCCTGATGGCTAATGATGTTGAGCATCTTTTCTTGTGCTTTCTGGTCATTTCTATATCTTCTTGGGAGAGATGTCTATCCAAGTCATTTGCTCATTTTTTAATTGAGTTGTCTTTTTGTTGTTAAGTTGAAGGATTTCTTTATCTCAAGAAAAGAATTCCATTTACAATGGCAACTAAAAGAATTATATATCTAGGAGTAAATCTATCCAAGTATAGAGAAAACTATAAAACATTGTTGGAAGAAATCAAAGAAGACCTAAATAAATGGAAGGAAACTCCATATGGATGGATTGGAATACTAAATATCATTAAGATGCCAATACTACCCAAAATGATTTACAGATTAAATGCAATCCCAATCAAAATTCCAACAACTTTCTTTGCAGAAATGGAAAAGCCAATCATCAAATTTACATGGGAGAAAATTGGGCCCCGAATAAACAAAACCATCTTAAACTTTTTCCATCTTAAAACTTATTCCAAAGCCACAGTAATCAAAACAGCATTGTTCTGACACAAGGGCAGACATATAAACCAATGGAATAGAATTGAGAGTTCAGAAATCAACCCTCACATTCATGGTCAACTGATTTTTGGCAAGGTAGGAAAGACCCCTCAATTGGGAAAGAACAGTCTCTTCAACAAATGGTGCTGGTCCCCTATCTCACACCAGAATCACTCAAAGTAGATCAAAGACCTAAATATAAGAGTCAGAACTATGAAACTCCTAGAAGAAAACAGGAAAGCATCTTCAGGACCTTATGTTAGGCAATGGTTTCTTAGACTTTACACCCAAACCACAAACAAGAATAGAAAAAAATTGACAAATGGGACCCATCAAAACTAAAGACTTTTGTGCCTCAAAGGACTTTACTATGATAGTAAAAAGACAACCTACACTTGGGAGAAAACATTTGGAAACCACATATCCAATAATGGCATTGTTTTTATGAGTTTAAAAAGAGTCATATCCATTTAGAAATGCATACTGATGTATTTATGGGTTAAATTATGTGATATTCTTGATTGTCTTCTTAATAATCCAGTGGTATTGGAGATGTGTGGTATTGGGGAGAATACTAAATAAAATAAGTATAGCAATTAACTTATGATTATTGTGGCTGGGTGATGGGCATGTTGGGGTTCATTGTTGTCTACTTTTAAGCATGCTTGAAATTTTATATAACGTTTTTAAAATATTGCTTCCATATTGTTAAATGAAAAAAACCAAGGTACAGAAGAATGTATTTGTGTTTAAAAGGAGTTGGAAGATAAAAACTACTTAAATTTGTGTTCTTTGCAAGAGGAAAAATTGAGGACTAATAAAAAACAGTTTCCTGTGATGGTGGGAACAAGAAGGTCAGCAACAGAGGTTAAGAGTTAGACATCTCTGTGTATAACATTTAATATTGTTTTGATTTTTTAATCATAAAAATGTTAATTACGTGTAATAAAAATTTTAGAATTGTGCCAATATAATGCAGTAGTGATTGAATGGTCTTTATAATAAATGGTACATGGTTAATTAGATATTCATATGAGAAAACAAATGAACCTAATCCCTACCTCACACCAAAAGCAAAACTTAATTCCAGATAGACTGTAGAACTAAATTTGAAGGGTAAACAATAAATCTTTGGAAAAAAAAAACACAGTATCTTTATGGTCTTGGGTAGCAAAGACCTCTTAAACAGGATACAAAAATTACAAATCATAAAATTTAAAAAAAAATGAGTGGTGCTCATTCAAATTAAGAGCTTCTTAATAATCAAAAACACACATAAAACAGTGAAAAGATTCATTCTTACAGAAGATATTTGCAATACATGTATCAAACACAGAAATGAAGTCCAGGATATAGTTTTTAAAATAATACTTATATAGTAATAGCAATGGCAAAAAAAGCAATTTAAAATATAATGGGTATAACTCTCCACTCCCTAAGTGTTGCTGCACAGAGTGACTTCCTTTAAAAGAGTTCAGTATGGAAGGGGAGAGGTTGAGAAGAGTAACTTTACAGTGGAGAAACTTGATAAACACTTACCTCAGCCAGGTGATCAAGGTTAACATCAACAGTAATAGTATTTCCCTTGATATGATGTGATGAAAATGGTACTTTATCTCTGTGATTTTAAATATATATATAAAGATAGATGGATGATAGATGATAGAGAGATAGATAGATAGATAGATAGATAGATAGATAGATAGATAGATAGATAAAACTATGAGAACCAAAATACCTGACCAGTACTCCTCAAAACTGTCAAGGTCATTAAAAATAAGAAAAGTCTGAGAGAGTCCTACAGCCAAGAGGAGCCTAAGAAGACATGATAACTAAATGTGATATATTGGATGAGATACTGAAACAGAAAGAAATATTAGGTAAAAGCTAATGAAATCTGAATAAACTATTGACTACTGACTTTAGTTAATAATAATGTATCAATATGGGTTCATTAATTATAACAAATATACTATACTAATATAAGATGTTAGTAATAGGGGAAATGGTGTGGGGTATTTGAAAACTCTCTGTACTATCTTAGCAATTTTTCTATAAATCTAAATCTCTTCTAAAAACTGAAGTTTATTAAAAACTTGAAAAGGCATTTTACAAGAGGTAACAACCAATAGGTCAAATAACATATGAAGAGGAACTCAACATCTTTGATCATTAGTAAAATGCAAATGAAACCACAATAAGGAACCACATACATATACATGAATGGCTAACCTCATAAAGACTGATTATAAAGACTGACATCAACTACTGTTGAGGATGTGGAGAAACTGGAGCTGGAGCACTCATACATTGCTAATGAGACTGTAGATCTGTACAATCCCTTTTGGAAAACTGTTTGACAGTATATACTAAACCTAAGTATTCACCTACTCTGTGATCCAGCATTTCCATTCATAGGTACATACATAGGAGAACTGAATGCATATGTCCATTATCTGGAAACAACACAAATTTCCTTCAATGAGAGAATAGATAAATACATTATGGTATATTCATACAATGGAATACTATACAGCAATGAAAAAAACAACAAACTACCTCTATACACTCGAATATAGATGAATCTCTTGTACTTAAGATTGAGCAGAAGAGGCTTGAACATGTGTACAGTGTATGGTTCCATTTATATGAAGTTCAAAAACAGGCAAAATTAATTTATGATGATACAAGTCAGAAGAGTGATTAATTTTGGGAGTATTGTTTCAAAATGAGCACAAGACAACTTTCTGGGGGTTGGAATATGTTTTATAGATTGAGCTGTACACAGTACTGCATGTTGTTACACCTCAATTTTTAAAAGTTAATAAGTTTTAAAAATTTACACATAATGGGTAAAATACAGTATCAAATGACAAATAGGAAAAATATGTTTACAACAAAATTGAAAAATCTATGGTAATTAACCTTAGTATATAAAAGGTCTTAAATATCAATTAAAAATATCAATCTCCTAATTGAAAAAGTGACAAAGGACATGAAAGGACAGCATAGAGAAGATGTTGAAATGAGCCATCTATATAATTTTTAAATTGTCCAAGCTTTGTAATAAAACACTATTTTAGCAGGACTAGAGGTGAGGCTCTGTGTGTCTTGTATGAGAAGTTAGACAATACAATTCCCTTGAAGTTCTGCCAGATGATCATCAAGAGTACAATATTCATGGAAATTCCAAGTCAGGAAACATCCAGATTAGTCAAAAGAGAAGCCCAATTCCAAGAATGACTTATATGGAGGCCAGGATTTCTGTGGAGTAAATTGAACCTGCCTCTGAAGTTTATAACATACAGACCAGTCTGATGAACTTGTGGAGGTTTGAAAACATGTTTGACATGTGCTGGCATTAGTGACTCGTTTCTGACTAATGGAATGTGGTGGAAGTTACTCTGCATGACTTCTGAATTTAGGTGATTCAGCTTCTGCCTAGTGTTCCCTCTCTTTCCTTCTCCCTTCCTTCCTCTCCCTCTAATAATATATGCCTTCAGAGCCTTGGGCACCTTGTAAGAAGTTCAGCTAATCTAAAGCCACCGAGTGAGAGACCAGTGGAGAGACCACAGATAAAGAAATGCCCACGGAGCCCCAGCTATTCCAGCCCCCATCTTTTAGAGTGTTTCCAGCCTATGCACCAGAAATATGAGTAAACAGGCCTTCTTGGGGAACACCTTCCCCTAACCCTAGCTATATAACCATTGCAACTTCATGAGAAAGCCTTTGCAAGAACGGTTTACCTGAGCCATTCCTGAATACCTGACTCACAGAAACCATAATAAATTGTTGTTGTTTTATGCCACTAAGTATCAGAGTGATTTGTAATGCAACTATAGTAACTGGAACCGATTCCAAGAGAGAAAAATCACCATTTCTGAAGAAGCCCTGTGGGGGAGGTCTAAGGAGCCTGTTGCAGGGTCTGGAAGTCAGAGGAGCAGGTTGCAAGAACAAGGTAAAGGTTGTGCCCTTTCAACCTCCGGGCCATCTCTACACTTTGGGGGTGCTTGTGCACTCTTGAAAGTAAGCTGTGGTACAAAGAAACATCCTGGGTCCCAATGGAACTAATCAAGAGAAGCAGATGCAGCTTTTCTGCTATCCAGAGAGGAAATGAGTTCCAAGTTGAGCAGGTCTGAGATAGTTGGCAACAGCCCAAGCAGGGGCAAGGGGAGCACTTGGTTAGGAAAGTGAGAGCAGCTGCCGGAGCAGAAGCTGAAACCTAGCATGGGAGCTGCAGAGTTGTAGTAAGCAGCTCTGTTTATATATGAGAACTTTCAACCATCTGTACAGCCTGGGGTCACATTCCACATCGCCACTTGCTAATTGCAGAAACTTAGGCAAGTTACTTATCTTCTTTGTGCCTCAGTTTCCTCAGATGATAAAAGTGGGATAATAGAAACACCTAATTCAGGATTGTGAGGATTAAATGAATATTTGTGTATAAAGTGCTTTGAAAAGTGCCTGGTATATGGTAAGGACTCAACAAGTTTAAGTTGTTAGTATTACTCTTACCAGGGACTCTTGGAAGTTAAGGAGGTAAATCCAAGGAAAAGATTAAATTTCTGCCAATCATATGAGAATTTATATTTGGGATATTGCTGTAAATGTGGTTTTAAAATATATAGCAGTAAAGTTTGGGGTCTTTTGGTTAAAGCAATTGGAGGAATGCATATATGAAAATCTGTAAGACCTTATTTTTGCCTGTAAAGACAAAGATGTTTAAAAATATAATCTTTGTTGCTAGTGAAGGTTCAATGGGGTGGGTGCTCAAACATGACTGGTTAATATCTAAAGTATAATATTTGCTCTGGAACCAATTTAAAAAGATGCATAAAATACCATAATAATTTCCCTACCCTCTGACATAATAAAACACATTAACATATCTATGCTAAGTAAATAAGGGACTCATGCAAATATTTACATATTAATATGTTGTTTGTAATAGAGAAAAATGTTAAACAAACAAACAAAAAAAAAACCAAAGTACTACATTTCTGACAATGGCAGAATCATACAACAGAATATTACATAGGCATTAAAGAGGATGGTTTCCAAGAATTCCTAATGACAAGGAGAAATGTTCACTATGTAAAACCCCATGTACTATTGAAATCCACCAACCAAAACACATCAGTAATGCACAAAGTTAGGTTTATTTAGCTTGCTGTAGCAAGGAATAACACACCACAAAAAATTTTAGGAGCATCTCAGCAAAGGGGAGTTGAGACAGGCTGCTTCTATGGTTGAGGTTGTGCTGGATGATTTTAAGGAAGGATTACAGAAGCAGGGAACAGTTCTGGATTGGATGCTGTCAAGCAGTATGGTAAATTTAGTGACTGGATATCTTAATTTTCATGCAGGAGTGTGACTTAATTTTCATGCAGGGGGTAGGAAAATTAAAACAGGGCTACATTT
>JAQZBX010006633.1:0-52701 GCA_029593785.1 Cabassous unicinctus | reverse complement strand
AAGGCACCAGGACTGAACCCAGGAGCTCCAATGTGGGAAGCATGCACTCAACCACTTGAGCCACATCCACTCTCCCTTTCCTTATTTTTTTAAAGTTATGTTTGTTGAGGTATAACTAGGTAAATAAAATTCACTCTTTTAAGCATATACTTTGAGGAGTTTTGACAAATGTATATAGTCATGTAAACACCATCACAATCAAGAATCAGAATATTTCCATCATCTAGAAAAGTTCCTTCATGCCACTTTACCATCAGTCCCATCCTCAAACCTTCAGCCCTTGGCAACCATTGATTTGTTTCCTTTCCTTATAGGTTTGCCTTTTCCAGAATATAATATAAATGATATCATGCAGTATATAATCTCTTGTGTCCGGCTTCATTTATTTACCATAATGTTTTTGAGATTCATCTCAAGTTGTCTCACATATTAGTTCTTTCCATTTTACTGCTGAATAGTATTCCACTGCATGAATATACCACAGTTTGTTAAGCCATTCATTATTTGATGGATATTATGCTTGTTTCCAGTGTTCAGTTATTATGGATAAAGTTTCTATGAACATTTAAGTACAAGCCTTTATATGGACATGCTTTTATTTCTTTTGGTAAATACTTAGGAGTGAGATTGCTATATCATGTGGTAAGTATGCTAAACTTTATAGAAAATTGACAATTTTTTTTCCAAAATAACTGTATCATTTTGCATTACCATCAACAATGTATGAGATTTCCAGATGTACCACAGCTTGTCATCATTTGTTATTGTCAGTCTTTTTAATTTTAGCCATTCTGTGGATTTCCTATGGTATCTCAATATGGTTTTAATCTGCATTTTCCTAATAATTAATGCGGTTTAATATTGTTTCATGTGTCTATTTGCTATTGGTACATTTTCTTTGCTGAAATAGCTACTGAAGTGTTTGCATATTTTTTTTCATTGGGTTGTGTCTCTTATTGTAAAAAATTGTTCATAAACTTTGAATTCAAGTCCATTATCAGATACAGGTTGTGACTTTGCAGAATACTGTACTATATATCCCACTGAACACTCCTCCAATGACTTATTGGTCAAATTCCATAAGGACTACACTACTCAAGGTCAAATTCCATAAGAACTGCACCATCCAACAATCAATTTCCATAAGGACTGTATCATCCAGTGGTCAACTTCCAAAGGACTGTACCATTCAAAGGTCGAATTCCATAAAGCTTATACCACCCAAATGGCAAATTCTCCCTGAGTAACATGCTATTCAAAGTCTTAGGGAGAGAATAGCTCTTAACTATCATATTTTCTGAAATTAATTATTGTATGTTCATATTGTAAACGCTGCAATTCTGTCATTTATATTGGGTCATATCTCATAAATTTTAAAAATGCTTAGAATTCATACTGAAGGCAATTTAAAAAAGAATTTCGCTATACCAAATTTTTGAAGATTGAATAAACCTCCATCTTTTCTTTTCCATCTTAGCACTCAATTATTGGGCCACTTGGTTGTATTAATTTGTATTTTTATATTTCATTGCACATATTTTAGTGTCTATTTTTTGCTTGTTAGTAGTATCTCTCCCCTAAGTTGAGGATCACTCTCTGCTCAATCTGGAGTACAGAGGTTGCTACACTGCTCAGAATTTAGCTGTGCGTCAGTCAGGTTCCTAGAAGGAAACAGATGTCACTCTCAAAGTAGGTTATAAAAGGACTATTTACAAATGTGTAGGAGGCTTAAGGGAAACCAGAAAGCCATGGTTGCTACTTCCCCTTCGTCTGAAGGTACAAGGAGAGAGAGAAGTTGCTAGAACCTGAGTAGAGTACCTATAGTTTCAGGAGCAGTTGTCTGTTGTAAATAGATTCAAGCAACCTGATGGAGCTATGGCAGAAAAAAATCAGGAGAAAAAAATACCCCAACCTTAATTTCCTCCCTTCTTTTTTTTTGGGGGGGAGGGGGGACTTGGTACAGTGTACTTTATTGATGGCATATGAAAAGTTAGGGCTCTCTAAGCCCCTCCCCTTCTTCAGAGGGTCTGAGCTGGAAATTGTGGAGGATAGGAGATTCTCAGTGTTGGGTAATCAAGTTAGGGCAAGGATTCCCCAAGGAAATGAGCTTAACAAAGTGGTCATTGAGAGCAATGTCAGCCCCAGCATTAAAAGTGGAAGAGTGGGTGTCACTGTTAAAGTTGCAGGGGAAAACCTGGTCCTCAGTATAGCTCAGGATGCCTTTTAGGGGGCCCTCTGATTCCTGCTTCACCACCTTTTTGATGTCATTGTATTTGGCCATTTTCTCTAGATAGTATGTCAGATTCACAATGGACACATTAGGGGTGGGACACAGAAGGCCATGCCAGTAAGCTTCCCATTCAGCTCAAGAATGACCTTGCCCACCACCATGGTAGTGCCAGTAATTACAAGGATAATGTTTCAGGCAGCCCCATGGCCATCCCACCCCCATTTCCTGGAGAGGCCATCCACAGTCTCCTGGGTGGCAGTGATGGTATAGACTGTGGACATGAGTCCCTCCATGATGGCCAAGCTGTCATCAATGACCTTGGCTAGGGGGACCAGGCAGTTGGTGGTACATGAAACATTATTGACAATTTTGAGGTAATTATCATAATTCTCAAGGTTCAGACCCATCACAAACATGAGGGCATCAGTAAAAGGGAAAGAGATGATGACTCCTTTAGCATCACCCTTCAAGTGAGCCCCAGCCTTCTTCAAGGTAGTAAAAACACCAATGGACTCCACAACATATTCAGCACCAGCATCACACCATTTGGTGTTGATGGGATCTCCCTCCTGGAAGACAGAGATGACAAGATACCATTCTAAGCTTTGATGGGGTCTTGGAACTTGCTATGGATATAATTATCCTGGAATGTGTAGACCACGTAGTTGAGGTCAATTTAGAGGTCATGAATGGCAAAAACCTTTATTTTGCTGGAGTTAAAAAACAGCTCTGGTAGCCAGGCACCCAATACGGACAAATATGTTTTCTCCAACCTTCACCATCGCATCTCAGAGATGTGACTGCCACTGCACAAGAAGATACAGCTATCTGTGGAATGGGAAGGAGCAGGGAAACTTTTTTTTTCACTTAAGTTGAATTTTTATTCCATATGACTGTAATGGCTAGAAAGACCACAGCTAAAATTAAAAACGATTTGCATAATTAGAAATTAAAAGAAGTTGATTTACAGGAAAGCAAATGTTGGGGAGCTAGCCTTAGCACTCTGATAATGGTTATAACCGATAAAGCATACAAAAAATCAATGCCCTTCTAATACACAATTGGATATGCAGCATTTATAGCTGAGAGAGAGAGAAAGAGAGAGAGAGAGAAGGAAAGAAATGAAAAGTAAAGTATAGTAAAATAAAGAAAAAGGTAAAAGAAAGAAAGTTAGGTAAAGAAGAGAGAAGAAAGGGGGAAAAAAGAAAAGAAAAAGAAAAAACACCCACAAAATCCCAAACCTCAGAAACTAACATTCACTTAAGAACACAGTGGTGAACACTTTTGGAGTAAAATTTTCATATTTCTTAAAATGGGAGTGTTTCAGTTCACTTGGCTGCAAAAGCAAATACCATACAACGGGTTGGCTTAAACAATGGAAATTGAATGGTTCACTATTTTGAGGCTAAGATACAAGTCCAAATCAAGACTGCTCCCTCTGTGGTTTTCTAACTCTCTGTCTGTATTTCATTCCACTCATAAGGGACTCCAGTAATAAGATTAAGACCCATCCTGATTGAGGTGGGCCACACCTAAACTGAAGTAACCTTCAAAAGGTCTTACACAATGGGTTCACACCCACAGGAATGGATTAACTGATGAACATGTTTTTCTGGTGTACATTGACAAGAAATCTTCAAACTCAAAAGCTGAAAAACTGAAGAAGGAACAGTTACATGGGTTTAGTAGAACTGTTGCCTGTCAGGAAGATGACAATCAGTCCAAATTCCAAAACATGGAGCTAACTGTTGAGCTCAACAAAGACGAACAAAGAGCACTGACATGCTGGGACAATTCATCATTAAGAGATTGCTCCTTCTGAAGCTAAAGCTGCCTTTCTGTATCTCAAGTTCCTCAGCACTGACCATCGACAAGTCATTGGGCAGGTATTTGATTCCATGGAAGTGCAGCAAATGTATCTGTACATAAAGATTCACTCCTGAACTTTGGCACAGGTATGGGAAATTGCCCGTTTTAAGGTGAGCTCTCCAGACATTAGGATACAACTTGAACATTTCTCCTTTAGCTGGTCAAACACATCCATAATGGTAACAGAGATGTAACAAATTTCCTCCAATATGCTAACCCTACCAGCAAGCCAGAGAATAGGAGAGCCTATTGATACACTTCACAAAGGTCAACCTCCTGAGAATGAGAAGAGTGGAGAGTGGTTCTGTGGAGGGGCCACAGAAATTATCAAGCATAAGAAGATACTCAATAAATGTACTCCAATAATTAAATACTTACTCCAAGCAGAACACTGGATATAGAAGGAGAGATAACTTAAACTAAAAATTAATGTTTAATTAATAATATATATGTGTCTCCAGGTAGAAAAACTGACTCATTAGGCAAGATGTTCAATAGGTTCTTTATGTTTAGACACCTAAAGAACCATTTTGTATAGGATATCCAGTAAAAGGGACATATGTTTAGGCTTTTTATTTTGTATTATAACCAACTAAAATTTTTAATTAAATTCTTAAGGTTTGGGGATATGGGGAAAGAATAGAGAGGGAAAGTAAAATTGCCTGGTTTGGTTTTTTTTCCTTCCCTATCAACATCTGGTAAAGAAATTGCTATGGCCATTCCTGAACCACCTACTTCTATACTAAAAGTTACAGAAATGACCTCTTACATTTTTCATATAAGAGTGATTAAGAGTCTCCTTAATCTGAGCATTCACTCTACTCTCAGGAAAGTATATCAGAAATGACATGGTATTCAGTATTTAACAGACCTAGGTTGGTATCTTGGCTCTCTACCTTTATTGGCGGTATAACCTACAGCAAAATATTTAATTTACCTAAGTAAAAACGTCCTCATTTTTTTAAAAAGATAAAACTAGAAAGGATTAATTCTCATTACTGAAATAAAGTTTAAATAATGTTTAATGCATCTCTCATCACTGATCTGAATCATTGCAGTCCCTCTAAAAATATTAGCCTCCTTCCCATTTTCATCTTGGGCCAAAATTTCCTAGAGAAAGCACTATAAATACCACTTGTCATATAATTCTAAACCCATTTACCTATTAAAAAGGACAGCCAAATGATGTAGATGACTACAAGAGCACTATGGCTTATAATATTTGAGTTCAGTACTCTAATCCAACTACAGCGTTTCTGCATTTACTATTTTAGCCTGGGGGAAAAAAAGGAAAATTTTGTATTTCACAAACTCTTCATATCAGCTGTAAAGAAATATTATAGAAGAGGGTCATTTCCTTAAATTTCTAACTGAATGGAAATTGGAAGTAAAGGAAGAACACAGAGAAATTGATCATCTCTGGAAATAGATTGAACAAAGGCAGTAAATTGCACATATCTAGAGCATGGATGCTCACCACCAAAAGCCAATGTGAAGCACAAGACAGAAGTTAGAGTTGCCCTAATCCTTGAGAAGAACAATCACATTTGGACTGACAAAATTCACTTAAAATTATGGTTTAATAACAAAGATTGTAATTTTATCATAATTATTTGTTCATCAAATACATCAAGTTCTCTGATATTTTTCAAAATATAGCTATATAAAATACTAGGGCATTAATTTATCATGATTCCCAAAAGCATGGTCATGTGGAATAGTTTTTATTCTATCTAACTGAAAAAAAAAATCTAAATTTTTGCATATACGTTTTACTTAATTTAATTTATTTATCATCATTTGCATAAGCACTACTGAAAATTATTATAATAGTATTATCCTTTTCATTTCCTCTATTAGACAAATTTAGCACTTACTAATGGATAACTGCATAATCTGATACTGGAAAACACAGAAGCTAGTACTATTTTGACATTTGAATGCCATCACTATCTAGAAGTGGTTATGTATGTTGATCTAGTAAGTATAGACAATATTCTGTGAAACACCTGTATTTATCATTGACATGCCACTTATATACATAAAACCAGTATGTTACATGAAGTGGTAAGCCTACTTCTCAACTTACTGCTCAGGCTTGCAAAAAAATAAACTCAACTAGTCGCCACCTCTTGGCCCTAGGGAGGCAGTGGATCAGTGTGATTGATAAGGACACTATCAGAGGAAGGATTTTCTACTGTCATTTAAAACAGAAATATATAAATAATTGATACAACCAATTCAGAGCAGAAAAGCAGTATGGAAAATTTCAAAGTAACCAAATGAAAGAAGTGGGAGGATGTTAAATTTCTGTCACTGAATAAACTATCCCACCTGCTAATTTCCCCAACTGACATTATATCTAAACCAGCAGCTTCAATTTAAAATAATAATAGGTATGATTTATTGAAGAAAGAGCTTTACATACATTGTGTCACTCAATCTTTAACATAAGCCTATGAGATATGTATTATGATTCTTATTTTATAAATGAGAAGACTGAGAGTCAGAAAATATTAACAATGTCTACAATCAAGGAGTTGATAAGAAAATAAAGATTAAACACATATTTTTCAGAAAATAGCCTATGACCCCAGGTTGTCAATTGCTTCAAGTGCTTCCCAAGATAAATAATCCTTAGGACAGAAATAACCAAATAATCTAACTGTAACAATCCTGTATTATGATAGATTTCAAAAGAGTACCCAATAATAAAAAGTATAATGCTGGTTAATTATTGATGGCAGATATATGAATGCCTCATATTTATTTGTTATATCAATCTCCATATTATTCTGTATTTTAAATTGTTTACCAAATTAAGAGTATAACAAAAAACACCAACTAAAAATATTGATCAACACTCAGTATGTCAGAGGACTTCCAGACTGCCAGAGTAAGGACCTCTGAAAATCCACCTCTCCATAAAAGCAATAAGAACACTGACAAAATTGTCAAAATCAACCTTTACAGAACTCTGGAAATTAGCTAAAGGCTTGTAACAATCCCAAAAACATTTACACAAGAACAGCTGAAACTCAATGACAAAAGCAAGTTTTGCAGTATTTTAACTTGTCCTAATCCCATCTCCCTCTTCTCAGCCTCCTGGTAACTTGAAAACCAACAAATATATATCAAGAGTTGAGCAGCCATGGGGTGAGAGGGTAGAGGGATTTGGAGCTCCCCAAAAGTTCTGTTCCCAAAGAATCATCACTATTTGACCTGTCTTGTTGCTAACTGAAAAACACCATTCCAGGTGCTTCTCTTTGTTTGACCTGCTCCAAAGGTCAATCTGTGTGAACAGACCTATCCCAAGGGCATTTGTCAAAAGCAATTAGTGGCAATTGTTTAACATTGCAGCTATCTGAGGTAGCATTACCAGTTGGGATTAACAAGAAGATTACCAAAACATTTAAAAAGAAAACCTGGGGAACAATATGTCCATAGAAGGCTTTGAAAAGCTCTGACATATTCTTGGTATCTAGAATGCCACACATATGTACAGGGTGGTGTAAATGCACAGGAAAGACCAGAGAACATCCTAATCACTCACCTCTGGCTGACCTTGAGGCTCTGCAAAAGAAGTTAGGGGAGTGGATGTAGCTCAGTGGTTGAGCACCTGTTTCCCATGTATGAGGTCCTGGGTTCAATATCTGGTACCTCCTAAAAAAAAGCAGGAAGCTATAGGCAGAGTTATAAACTGCCTATTGGAGTATTCAAGTCATGCCCCAACACACACCAGGGCCCATCAGTAAAGACTGAAGACTTATTGGTGCAAGGCATATAAGGAAATTTCTGTTCAGTCATTAGCTGTCCAATAAGCAAGCCAAGCACAAGATACCTCAGTGGTCACACACAGTAGAGAAAACAGACTTTACAGAATTAGTCCATGAAAGTCATTAGACAAACAAAGAGCAACAACAAAAACAACAACAAACAGCAACAATAAATCCTGAGGGTGGGAAGAATGTAATTTCCAGAGTTGCCACATTGTATTATTTTCAATGTCCAATTTTCAACAAAAGAAGTATGATACACAAAGAAACAAAAAGTATGGTCAATACACAGGGAAAGAAGCAGTCATTAAAAACTGTCCTGGGAAGCCAAGATGTTGGATTTACAAGACATGCAAAATCAACTCTTATAATTATGTTAAAAGAACTAAAAGAAACCATATATAAAGAATTAAAGAAAATTATGCAAACACTGTTCCTACCTCATACCAGATTCAAAAATCAATTCAAAATGGATCATAGACCCAAATAAAAGAGCTAAAAACTGTAAAACAAATACTTCCAAGAAAATATGGGAGTAAATCTTCCTGATCTTAGATTAAGGAATGGTTTCTTAAATAATGCTCCAAACACACAAACAACAAAAGAAATAAATAATTGGACTTTATCAAAATTAAAACTTTTGTGCTCCAAAGAAGAAAATGAAAAGACAACCCACAGAATGGGAGAACTTATTTGCAAATCATACACACACACACACACACACACACACACACACACATGACTTGGCTATAGAATATGTAAAGAAATCTTACAACTCAACAGTAAAAAAAAATATTAAAAATTGGGTCTGGGTCTGAATAGATACTTCTTGAAAGAAAATATACAAATGGCCAACAAGCACATGAAAAATGCTCACTATCATAACCTGTCAGGGAATTGTAAATTAAAAACACAATGAGATATCACATTCACACTCACTACAATGACTATAATCAAAAAGATGGGCAATAGGGAGTACTGACAACAATGTGGAGAAATTGGAACCCATGTATATTTCTAGTGGGAATGGTAAATGGTGCAGCCACTGTGGAAAACAGTTCAGTGGCTCCTCAGTAACTTAAGCATAGAATTACTATATGATCCAGCAATTCCTCTCCTAGGTATATATACCCAGGAGACTTGAAAACAGTATTCAAACAAAAATTTGTACCCTAATGTTCACAGCACTATTCAAAATAGCCAAGAGGTGGGAACAACCCAAATGTCCATCTATTGATGAATGGATTTCAAAAACCATGGTATATCCATATAATGGAAACATAATCATAAAATGAATTTAGTATTAATATATGCTATATTTTGGATAAACCTTGAAAATAGTATGCTAAGTGAAAGAAATCAGACACAAAAGGCCAAATATTGTATAATGCCATTTACATAATAAGTCCAGGATAGGTAAATCTATCAAGAGAGTAACTGTATTAGTTGTTGCCAAGGGGTGTGAACAGGGAAGAATGGAAAGTGACTGCTAATATATGGGGTTTCTTTTTGAGGTGATAAAATGTGAATAAATGTTCTGGAATTAGATAGTGGTAATGGTTGCAAAACTTCGTGAATATAGTAAACACCACTGAATTGTATGTAAATTTTATGGTATGTGATTTATCTCAATAAACTGTTATTTTTTTAAAATATATAATGGAGGGCCTGACCTATGAGAGAGTATAAGCTAAAATCTTCCTGGGGAAGTAGAATATCAAGTATCTTGTTACTTTAATTTGCAATTTCTTTGATTATTGATGGTTTAAAATCTTTACAAATAAAAGAAATCAAAACAGGCAGTATCCATCAAAAAGAGAATACTTGGTATATCTCCTCATACAAAGTTTAACTCTTTATTAAACACTAAAGACTTCCAGTTTGCAATGCCTAACAATTCTGTATCTTCCCTAAAAATTTTCAACAGAAAAAAAGGATAGTTTAATCCTGAAAGATGGGAATGTTACATTCCTAAGCATTTATAATAAGTAATTCCTAAAAGATAAAAAATAAATGGCAAAAGAATGAGCAACAAAATCCAACGAAGCTAAGAAACCAAAACCTCCAAAGAAACCAAAAACAACAGAAGAAACTACCTCCCCTAAAATTAAGTTGTTCCTTAGAAACCCAAAATAACTTCATGATCATAAACAGTGAGAGCTGATTGGTGGAGTGGATGTTAGAAGGGAGACTGATTCAGTCAATACTTAATTCTACACCAGGGGGCATAAAGAATGAGTCCTAGGATGAATGAAATAAGACACTTCCCAGGTAACTTAAAGCCATCACAAGGGACGAGTCTCCACACACAAAAGACGAACCTACTCAACAGAAAGCCTCATAGTCTTAAGCCTCCTAGCTTACCTCCACAAAATCATAAAAGCCCAAATAACCTGCAATAGACACCTACAATCACTATCCTATGAATGGAGAGCCTCAGTTAGAGGTAATGATGAAAGCTGCTAAGAAGGTTTATGTAGATGATAATTTGTAAATACAAACGGTCAAAACAAATCACTAACATTAAAGGTGGACAGCCAACAAAAGAAAGAAAGGAAAAAGAGAGGAAAAGAACTCAAAGCACAGAAGAACTAATTTCCAGGGATCAGAATCAATACAGAAAAAACTGAAAATTTTAAAATTACTTATAAAGAGTAATTGAGTATATTGTATTGAATATATTCAATATATATATTCAATATATTCAATATACTCAATAAGTATGAGTATATTGCCTCTGTATTTAAAAAACAAAAAAAATAATAATAATAAATGATAAGCTACAATTAAAAAAATAATGGAAACTTTTTAAACATATTTCCCAAGTAAAATTCAATAAAATGGCTAAATGACAGAATAGACATAGGTAAAAATTCAAGTGTGGGATTCTCTCCGAATTCAAGGCAACTGGAAAAAGAAATAATAAGGAAAGAATGTTTTTTTTTCAGTGTAGGATAGATGCAGAAATTCAAGCATCTATTAAAATTTACAAATGAATATAACTGAGAGAGTGGAGGGAGAAAATAGTTAAATAAAGGAAAGAGAAAATTTCCTTTAACCAAAAGTTCAAATCTTTAGGTTGATAGTTCCCTGAAGAGCTGAAAATGATAAATGAAACTGTACAGATATATTATATAGCCTGTTTAGTATGTATATTTCTCAATAAAAAAGTTAAAAAACTAAAGCTAACAATAAGAAAATAAAAGTGATCATACAAATATCATAAAATACCATGCAAGAGAGGGGAAGAATTAAAAGTGACAAAAAGTGATACATGGGAAAATTACAACTAATATAACCTATGGATGATAGTTAACAGTAATATTGTAATATTTTTGCAGCCATGGCAAAGAAGATATATCAATTTTAAGGTACAAAAATAGGGGTTATAAGGGAGTATGGGATTTTTCCTTTTGGAGTAAAGAAAACATTCTAAAATTGACCAGGGTGATGACAGCATAGCTCTTTGATGAAAATGAGAGCCACTGAATGGACACATTGAATGGATTGTACAAGGCATGGGATTGTATAACATAGTGAATCCTGTGGTGGAAGAAGGACTGTGGTTAGAACAAATATGAGAACCTTCTCCCATGAACTGTAACAAATATATAATACTAATACAGAGTGTTAATAATCAGGTGGCTTGGGTGAAAAATACACCAAATATAAGATTTGGGCTATAGTTAGTAGTAATATTTTGACAATGCTATTTCGTAGTTTGGAACAAATGTTTCTTAACAACGCAAGGTGTTGGTGGTGGGTGATGTATGGGAGCCCTGTATGATGATATGCATGTTTGTTTTGTAAGTTCACAACTTTTACTATACACTTATTATTTATATATGTTCATGTATGAATGATATACTTAAATAAAAATTTTAGTGAAAAAATGTTATATTTTATACTGATAAAAGTACAATAAACCAAGACATTATAATAATAATCAATATTAATGTACTTAATTACATAGAATTAAAATATAAAAAGCAAAAGCAGTTAGAAATAGAAGAAAGTAAGTTCTCCTTCAGGGTATATGGGGAAACAGACAGTTTGAAGGGCCTTCCATGTCAAAACATTGAGATTCAGGGTAAAATATTTTTTATTGTTGGTCTTTCAAGAAATTGATGAATTCTCCAACAGGAAATAATGAATAAAGCCAAGACTGAAAGAAAAGCAGTTTGCTCTAAGAAAATGGGAAATGTGGGGTTGCCTGAAGGATAATTGCTGATGCCCAAGCACTGCCCCAGGCCTTGATTACCAGGTGAACTAGGGTACCCACATTCTTGGTTTAAAGTCACTAATACTCTCTACTCCCCAGAAGAAGCAAAGGCAAATATAATCTAGGGCAGGGGTTCTTAACCTTTTTTGTTCCATGGACCCCTTTGCCAGTCAGGTGAAAACCACAGACCCCTTACAAAGTCCACACTATACTGTGTATCATTTAATAAATATATCACATCCACACCAACACGTCCCCACAAGAATAATGTTTCTTTGAATTTCAATTCAAGCACACGGACCCCTTGTTAAGAACCTCTGCTCTAGGGGAAACAACAGTTTAGGCCCTTAAGGTTCCAATAAATTCATATCAAACATATAGGAGCTTACAGTTAAAGGATGGCAAACACCCAAGCAAACAAGCCTCCATGAACAAGACTCATAAGCAATGATAAACACAAATTTAAATACCTAAGAACTTCAGGAATTAAAATAATCAGACATACAATGTAAAAAAATACTTGTAATAATAGTTATAGAAATAAAAAATGTAAATGCCAAAAAGAACAAGCAAAAGAGATTTCCAAGTTCATTAGGAAATTTTTAAAAAATTAAATAGAATTCAAAAATGTAAAATAAAATTGCTGAAATCAATATGTCAATGAGTAAAACAGCACATAAATAACAACATAGAAAATAAAGGAAATAAAAAATATCAAAGCAAAATTAAGAGACAGGGAAGATAAAATGAGATGTTCTAGCATGCATCATATCAAATTCCCAGACAGAGAGAATAAACAGAATGGATAATAGGAACTATTTGAAGAGACAATGACAGAATTATTAAGAATTGATTAAAGACATGATCCACAAATACAAGTTACACAATGAATTCCAAGTAGGATAAGAAGAAATTCACACCTTGAAAGTTGTATTGTATATGCAGTACACCAAAGGTACTAAAAGCTGCTGGAGAAATGCTTGAGGACCTATAAAGGTACAATAATTAGACTGATAGCATACATTCACTAGCAGCATTGGAGGTCAAAAGAAAGCAGAAAAACATCCTAATGGACTGAGAGAAATGAACTGCTAACCTAGAATGGTTTATCAACAAAATCATTCAAGAACAAAGGCATCATAAAAATATTTTCATACTTCTATCATTTGAGAGAGTGTACTATGAACAAATCTCGACTAAATGAAATTTGAAAAGATGTAAATCTGAAAGAAAAAAGGTGATCCTGGAAAGAATAACAGAGAGCAAATGGAATGTGAAAAAAAAAAAGAAATTGATTAATATGTAGATAAATCTAAATTAAAATGTCTCTGTGAAATTATAATAATGTTGTCTAATACTTGAGATTAAAAACTGAAATGGTACTAAAATATTCTATCACATTATTCAGGACTTTAAGTATCCTTGAATCATTCAGAAGGGGTGAATATATACAAACATTAGATTTTTTATTAAGTGTGCATGGTAAAAATATAAGGGGTAAATATTTAAAAATAGAAACATAGACTATAACTTCAGACAACTAGAGGGAAAAAAATAAGAGAAAAAAAGTAAAGAGAAAACCAACAAGAATGAAAAATGCTTAATGAACGGAAAGCAAATAGTAAAATAGGGTGGTAGAATAAAAGTATAACTATATTAATGAATGGATTAAAATCTCCCTCTAAAAAAGAGATATTTAGAGATTGAGTTGTCTTTAAAATCTAGTTCTGTTTTTGGAAGACAATTAAAAAACATAAGGTCCTAGAAAGATAGAAAATAAAATGATGAAGAAAGATTGCCAGGTAAACATTAACTGTGATGGTTAGGCTAATATGTCAACTTGGCCAGGCAATGATTCCCAGTTGTCTGGTCAAGCAAGCACTGGGCTAACTGTAACACAAGGGCACTTCAGGGACTTTAATCATCAGTGAGTTGATTGCATATATGGCTGATTACATCTACAATCAATAGAGGAGATCCCCAACAGCAATGAGTGACTATTATCCAATCAATTGAAAGCCTTAAAAGGAGAAGTGATTTCAGCCTTCAAAGAGAAAATGCCCATCTTTATTTCAGATAGCCAGTGTCTCCTGGGGAATTCAACGAGGACCTTCATCTGACTCCCTGGCTTGCAGGCTGCCCTACGGAATTTGGACTTGTGCATCCCCACAGTCACATGAGACAATTTTATAAAATCACATACTATTTACAGGTATCTCCTGTCAGTTCTGTTTCCCTAGAGAACCCTGACTAATACATTAACCAAAAAGAAAGGAGAAAAAGCCACAGGGATATCAAATTGCAGGAAAATTTAAAACAGAAATGTTAAAGATAATTATTATAAAATGATAAAGCTTTCAATTCACCAAAAAGATTTAATACTTAGAAATTTTATACTTTAATAAAAGAGTCTCAAATATATGAAGCAATGAAAAGAACCACAGGAATAAATTGGCAAATCTAACATTGTAGTAAGAATTTGAATTCCGATTTTTCCCATAAATTAAAAGGTGGATTACCATTAGAAAATATATAAATGTCATTCAACACAATAAATATTACCACATGATCATCTCAAAGATGAATAAAAATGGTTGATAAAATTCAACAGTTTTTCATGATTTTTTTAAAGTTGGTAAACTAGGAAGGAAGAGAAAAAAATTAACCTAATATCAAGTTTTTTTTATCAAAAACTTAAAGCAATCATTTATAACAGTAAGGTGTTAGAAACACTCCCTTTATAGACAAGGATCCTTCTCTATCACTCATTCTTCTCAACAGATCTATATACAGGACAGTACAACAAGAAAAAGAAATAAAAGTAATAAGAATTAGAAAGAAAGAAGCAAAGTTGTCATTATTCATAGATGTACTGATACATGCCACAATATGGATAAACCTTGAAAACCTTGAAGCTAGACGCAAAAGGCCACATATTGTATGATTCCATTTACATGAAATATCCAGAATAGGCAAATCCATAGAGAAAGAAAATAGATTTGTGGTTGCTAAGGACTGGGGGGAGGATGTAATGGGGAGTTACTGCTTAATGGGTTAGGGGTTTCCATTTGACATTTTCTTACTGGCTGTCAGTGGAGGGGCCATTCCCAGCTTCCAGAGGCCACTGCAGTCCTTGACTTGTGGCAGTCTTCCTCCATCTTTAACATCAGCAATGACAGGTGAAGTCCTTCTTATGCTACATTTCTCTGACCTCCTCTTATGCCCCCCTCTTTAAGAGCACACATGATTGCATTAGGCCCACCTGGATAATGAGGATATTCTCCCCATCACAAGGTCTGTAACCTTAATCATATCTACACTGTACCTTATGCCATGTTAGGTAATGGTCACAGGTTCTTGGAACTAGGACATGGGCCTCTTGGGGGGGGAGGGTGCATTATCCTGCCTACCACAATCAGATTGGGGAAAAAAATCAAAAGATTGTCAATATCTGTTGAAGGGGAAGCGGGTGTGGCTAGTGGATAGAGCCCCCGTTTACCATATGGGAGGCCCGGGTTCGCTTCCTGAGGCCTCCTTGTGAGGGCACGCCGGCCTGAGCGGTGCGGGTGCGGTGGGCTGATGCAGCAACCTCACGGCAGGAAGCGGGTGTGGCGCAATGGATAGAGCACCCGTTTACCATATGAGAGGCCCCGGGTTCGCTTCCCAGCTTCGCGCGGCGCCGTGGGCTGATGTGGCAAGACCTCACAGCAAGGGGGAGATAAGCAGACACAGAGAAGACACGCAGCGAATGGACACAGCAACACAAGCAGCAAGGGGGGGGATAAAGAAATAAAATAAATAAATCTTTAAAAATATATATATATATCTGTTGAAGGTGAGGATGAGGGGAAACAGCATTGTTGTTATGTACGTAAACTAGTAAAGTCTTTTAGAGCTCAATTAGATGACATCTATGAAATTTAAAATATGAATATGTTTTTACTCTAGATTCCTGTTCTAGGATGTTTTCCTGAAGAAATATTTGTGCACATGCACAGATATACAAGATGTTTGTATCATTTTTTGCTAGAGCAAAAATGTTAAAGAACCTAAATTTCCACATATATTATAATGATTATAATAAAATAGGATACATCCATAAAACTTAATGCAATGCAACTTTTAGGAGAATGAGGCAGAACAGCATGTACTGACTTGGGAAGAAAGTGAAAATGTATTATGAATTGAAAAGCAAGTTATTAGATATTTGTGATGAAAAACAGCTTTTAAAAATCTGTCTCTTTGAAATTTAAAAATACTCTTCAAAATTACTTACATTAAAAAGGAAATTAAAATTAAAATTACAGACTATTAAGAAATTACTGACAAAATACATATGATGAGCAAAGAATCATATGGGAAAAAATCATAAACTTAAATGCACATATTAGCTTACAAGAAAAAATTGAAAATAAATGAGCTAAGCATTTAATGCAAGCCAAATCATAATAAAAAAATCAACTTATAATAACTAGTAGGTTTTTATAAAGATAACATAAAAAGTCCATGAGTTAAAAACTGAAAAATTAGAAACTATTTTAAAAATTAGGTCTTTAAAAACAAAACCTTTGACAATGTTTTTAGACAAAAGGAATCAATAAATAAAATTAGGAACAAGGAAAGGAACATCAGAAATATTTTTTGATGTTAAAGACAATAACATAGAGATTGAGTCCAATAACTTGGGAGAGAAATTAGATGAAATTAACAATTATAGCAAATGTCCCACAAAAACCTCAAAGTACAAAATGTGAGTTAAAAAGAGATAGGAAACCCAAATTAAATAATTACGAAAAAAATGTCTTGAAAGCATAGTCAATATTTATGTTTTCCCCAAAATGCACAAGGAACTGTTTTACTGGTCAGCTCTACCAAATTTAGAAAATAAACAGATAACTCCTATGTTATTTAAATTTATTCAGAGGACAGGAAAAAAGATGGAAAGCTTACCAAACATTGTATCAAAATCTTTATCATTTATAGAGAATCTACAGATTCCTATTACTTATTAATATAGTTCTCATAACAATAAATAAAATATTAGCAAATCAGGTCCAGCATTGTAACATGTTAGAGTTTAACACAGAAAAATTCAACCTTAAAATATCTAGCAATATAATTCAAACCATGAATAGACTGGCCAAAAATATATATTATAATCTTGTTAGATGCCTAAATATTTTATATAATTGCCTTACTTGGTAGGTCCAAGAGTCCCCATCTGCACCCACAAAATTCAGGATAAAGTCCATAATTTTACACAGTATAGGTTAAAGGATTTAATTTTGGAGGAAGGAGAACTTATGTATACCAGGAGTTATTATAAAGGCAAGTGATGGCACAGATGGATATCCCTAATCCTTCCATCATGTCACAGGCAGGCAGGCCAAGGCCAGAACACTGCTGGCCGCATAAGATAGGCTGTTCCAGGGGAGGGAACCTTTCCCACATGCCCACAACCACTTTGACATCCCCTTCTCTCTTCTTTATAATTCAAGCATGAATGTTAAATTTCTGTGTGGGTAGAAAACTTGGCATGCTTAGCTTCAGGCACTCTGGATTTGGAATAAAATCAATTTACAGGAATTACCTGGGAAGGTCAGTTACCTGGCTTACTAAAGACCTTGGGGTGGTAAGAGACTGCACTTCCTGCTATGAAGATGAATTTGTGTGAGTTCTCTCCAACTGAAGAAGGGGTATCTTTTCCCAGCTAGCCCAATGTCAAGGCAAGCAAGCCTGAACACACAGGGTCACTGACAGTTCTGCTTGCTGCCTCACAAAAATTCAAGAGCTGTGCATGATTTTTTAAATCTTCATAAACTTGGAATAGAAATAAATAATTCTGTACTTTATGAGAGAAGAATCTACCAAGAACTCTCACCAAGCTTCATATTTAATAACAAATCATCAGTGGTGTTCCCCATTTTAAAGCAGGAACAAAACAAGAAATTTCTTTTATTTAATATTTCTGGAGTGAAAGAAAGATTTAAAAAGGAAAGAATTGTCAGTATTTGAAGATATGATTAACTACCTAGAATATCCAAGGTAACAATTTTCTAAGCAAATTCAATAAAGTGATCAGATAAAAGAAAAATCTGTAGCTTTCTTATATACTAGCAGTTAGCAAAAAGAAAACGTTATGGGGTAAGAGGATTGCATTCACAACAGCAGCATAACCTATAAAATATCTAGATATAACACTAACAAGAAATGAGCAAGTAATATATGAAGTAAATTATAAAACTTTACTGCAATATATAAATGAAGTCTTGAATAAATGAACACATATTTATATTGTCAAATAGAAATCCTCAATATTATAAAGATGTCAATTCTCTGAAAATTTAATGCAACCTCAATAAAATTCCTAATAGCATATTTTTATGGAGCTTAGCAAATTCATTCTAAAGTTAATCTAGATGAATAAATATTGAAGAATACCCAAGATATTTTGAAAAAGAATAATGAGGGTGAACTTGCCCTACCAAATAGGAAAACATACTCTTACATGTTAGTGATTAAAAAGTGAAGTGCTGATACAGAACTAGAAAAATAGATTGATTTTTTAAAAGTAGAGGTTCTGATATGGTGATAATTTTGTTTCTTGGCCTTGTTGACGATTACATAGTATGTTGGCTTGATAAAATGCATCAAGCTGCTCACTTACAATTTGTACACTTGTAAATATTCTATTCAGTTTTAGAAATTTTACTTTATAAAAGAAAGCTTAGACTCAAGAAATAAAACCATACATATATATGGATATTTAGTATATAATAATTTTTCAAATAAGTAGTTGAAAATTGACAACTTAGTAAATAATGCTAAGACAGTGAAAGATCTACTAAGGGAAAATTTAAACTAGATCACTTACAGTTAGACAAAATTGTAGATAGATTAAAGGTTTGAACGTTAAAAAAGTCTATAAAATTACTAGAAGAAAATATATGGAAACATTTTTATAATTTTTTATTTAAGAAGGTCTTCATTGACAAGACACAACATTCAAGAGCCACAAAGAAAAAATTGACAGATTTGGCTGCAAGTTAAAAGTTAAAAGACTAGTGACATAAAAATGAGAACTATTTATAACATATATAAGAGAAAATAATATCAGAATTTTTAAAGAGCTCATAAAAATCAATAAAAAAAGACAATTCATTTTTTTTAAAGAACAAGAATATGAACTGGTAATTTACACAAAAAGCAATACAAATAATCAGTACACATAAGTAAATACATTCAGTCACATATATTGAATGGATAAATTAAAATAGCAATGTAGACTTACATTTCATGTATCAGTTTGGTCCAATACTTAAAATTTTGACAATATCCAGTGTTGCTTACGATATAGTATAGGTTAAAGGATTTAATTTTTGGGGAAGGAGAACTTATGTATACCAGGAGTTATAAGCAGCATAGAAATTGGTACCATTCTTTAGAAAGCAATTTTGGCAATACCTATCAAATTTAAAATATACATACACTTTGAGACAATATTCACATTTAATACTATCCTATATAAATAGTGTACATGTGAACAAAAAAGCAAACTAATTATTGCATTTTTCTTGTATCATTGTGTGAAATAAAATATTAAAAATATCTATCCAAAGGGTGAAGAGTTAAACAAAGTGTGTTTATTTTAAGTTATTAAAAGAATAAAGGAGTCGATATGTACAAACAAGCTAAGATGAAAGGAAAAAGAAGGTCAAACAAGATATAATGTATGATCTCATTCTTCAAAGGAAAAAAAGTATATAGATGTTGTTGGGAGTTTTCAGTAGAGTCTATCAATAACACCTCTTCCCAACCAAGTTCTTAAGAACTAGAGAAATAATGCCAAAGAGAAATAGATAGTGTCCAAATATCATCTGTATGCTGATAAAAGTCAAGTTGGAAAATGCAGGATAGTGTGAGAGGCAAAGGGTCTACTAATTGAAGTCCATAAACCAAAGAATTCCCATCCAACCAATCATAAATCACATTGAACCCCAGGCAGCAGGCCACAGTCTCATTCTTTCCAAATTTACCAATCATATCTCTGGGCTAAATCAAATCTATGGAAAGATGTCAGAGTTTTATACTAACTGGGTTTTTTACAAGAAAGAAGAAAACATCAAGAATAAGGATTAAATATTCATCCCCAATATGTGTATAAATGTGTATGTTAACATATTAACATAGAAGTATATATGTGTCTGTACATATACATACATATGTACACATATACATAAATGTATTTTAAAAGGTCTGCAACTGTGTGGTCTAATACAGTAACCACTATCCATGTATATCCTTTTAAATTAAAATTAAATAAAATTATAAATTCAGTTCCTCATTCCCACTAGTCACATTTCAAGTGTTCAATAGCTACGTGTGCCTAGTGGCCACAATAATGAACAGCGAAGATATGGAACAGTTCATCATGGAAAATTCTTTTGGACTGTACTGGTTTAGAAGATCTGTGGTTCAACAACTTTTTTGTTTCCTGACCTGTAGATACAAGACAAAGGTAGCTTCTACTGTAATAGAGTGTTTAGTCAAGCAGGAAGGAAACCGACAATAAACAGGTTTTAAAAAATAACACATGACTATTTTGGATGCTGATAGGTGCTTTGAGGAAAATAAAACAGCAATATAGAGAAAAGTTAAGGAGTGGAAATTAGGATGAGAAGAACTACTTTTGACTAGGTGGTTTGAGAAGGCCTCTGTTTTAGTTTACTAGACTGCTATGACAAATACCATACAAGGGGTTAATTTAGCAGGAATTCTGTGGCTCACAGTTTGAGGCTAAAAGCCCCAAATCAAGGCATCACAAGGCAATGCTTTCTCCCCAAAGTCTGTAACATTCAGATGCTAGCTGCCGGCAATCCTTGAAGTTCCCTGGCTTGCATCTTTGCATGCAAAGGACATCACACAGCACGTCCTCTTCTTTCTCTTCCGGTTGCTTTGATGTCCAGCTTCCGGCCCCTCCCAGTGGCTGTCTGGTACACTGGCTTCCAGTTTCTTTCTTTTAATACTGCAAAGCTTCCAGTAATACAGATTAAGATCCAACCTCACTCAGTTGGGCCATACCTTAACTAAAAATGACATCTCTGAGAGATGTATTTGCAATGGGTTCTCACCCATGGGAATGTGGATTAAGAACGTGTCAAAATTGGGTTACATAATTCAATCTACCACAACCTTTTCGCAGAGTCTTAGCCTTGCAAGAGCTGGGAGATAAGTACAAAGGTGTCAACAACAGAGTTTAATGTGTTCGAGGAACAAAAGTAAGACGGGGTACCTAAAAAAAAAAAGTGAATGAAAAGGAGAACAGCAAGAGATGAAATCGGAATGGTAGGCTGGAAATAGACCTTGCAGGGCATCTGTGTTTAGGTAGGTATTTGGAATTTGTTCAAAGTACAAAGGCAGGGTTTTAACTTGATATGGTCAGATTTAACATTTCAAAAGGACCACTTGGCTACTGGGTGCCAAGTGTAAGGAAGCAGGAAGGAAAGCAGAAGGACCAGAGTCAGACAAGTCCCCTTTAGAGGCTTCTACATCATGGACATGAGAGCAGGTGATGGCTTGCTCTAACGACAGTGGTTGAGAAGGAATGAAATGGTTGAATTTACCACATTATCTGGTTGTGCACCTGACAGGAGTTGTTGATGGATTGGATACAGGAGGGTTAGGGATAGAGAGGAATCTGGAACGACTCCTTGTCTGAGGCCCTAACAATTGGGTATGATAAGATACTTATCCGAAAATCAAAGAAATGAGAATGTAGCTTGGGCAGAAAAGCTGAACACTTTATCAAGAGCAGGGACTGATGAAATTTTTCTGTAAAGGGCCAGGTAGTAAATTTTCAGCTTTGCAAGCCACGTGGTCTTTGTTGTAACTACTCAACTCTGCTATTGTATCACAAAACAACTCTAGACAAAACATAAATGAATAAGCATGACAATGTTCTAATAAAACTTTATCTATGGACAATGAAATTAGAATTTCATATACTGTTCATGTGTCATGAAATATTCTTTTTTCAGTTTTTCAGTCATTTAAAAGTAATATCTATTCTTAGCTCACATAAGGTACAAAAAGACAGCAGAGAGGATTTGGCCTGACCACCATAGTTTACCAACCCCTGAACTAGAGCCAAAGGTTTATCATTTGCATGTGCCGGGCCTCATGCTATTACTTAATGTAGATAATCTTGTAATTTTTACAACTCTGTAAGGTCACTACCCTTATTTTCCCCATCTTAATAAGTGGGTAGCTGAGACTTAGAGAAGGTAAGTAACTTTCCCAAGGTGACTTGCCTAATAAGTGGCAAAACATTTTTCTTGAATCAACAATATTTGACTTGGATTCAGTATGACACCTATTTTTACAAGGCAGGTATCACCTTAACTCTAAACTTAATTTCCTCAATATTAAAAATGATTATAATATCTATTTTCCAATGGTTATTGTGGAATTCAAAATAAAATAATACATGTCATAATGCATTTTATAAACGACAATACTTCATTTCCAATCCCCCACTACCTCCCCATCACAACCCCCCACATATCAGACAGGTTTGATCACTCATTTCATTCAGGTCCCTGCTTAAATCCCATCTCATCAAAAAGATTTTCCTTGACTATCCTATGTAAGATAACACCCCCAGCACTACCTATCAACTCTATTGCTTTTTTTCATAACACTTTCTGCACTCTGATACATTATAGATTTATTTATTTGATTAGTTTTGGTCTTCCCACACTAGAGCATGAGCACCATGAGGATAATGACTGCCTGTTTTGGCTACTACTGCCCCTCTAACATCTGGAGCAGTACCTGGCAGAAAGTAGGCAATAATCATTAAATAAATGATTATATACATATAAGATATAATCTTGATATAATATTTTTCAATTTTTCATTTTAGCAAAAACTTCTAGTAGAAAATCCATCACATTGTCCATAATCTTAAAAAAGAGGAGATAGACTCAGCAGTAAGGCAGCTATGAAAATAAGCAGTATACCTCTCTTGTTTCCTTGGAGGATACATCTACAATCTCTGTTATTTTAAAGGAGAAACTTGTTGACTTCATTTTGAAGAGTTAAAAGCACTCGAGTTTCACAGAACTATGTCAGATGAATTCATAATAATATAAGGCATCCAGTAAATAAACAAGGTATTTTCTAGTATTTAAAAAAAGAAAAAAACAATCAGTTCAGCTGGAAGATAACTCTAGAGGATAATTACCCCATACCTTGACATCTTATGAGCTATTAGTTACAGCTACCTTTTTGTTTTGGCTTTCTGATCCTAAGACCTTCAAGTCATGCTACTTTGATATAATTCTTGGACACATCCAGTTTTTCCAGATTTTAAAGATTTTATTCAACTAGCACTTCCCCTCTAATATATCCTTTGCATCCTGGTATTTTTGTGTATATGTACGATCTTTCAAAAGTTATCTGAAACTTTTTCACTGAAAACTTCTATTACTTCCTGTTTGTGACATATGTTTTACTGAAATTTGTTTTCATTAATTCATTATTGTTTCCATACCTTAGAATTCAAAATTTCAAAATGCAATTATTATATTCATAAATCTTTCTTTAAATTTTACATTTTATTCATGAACATGGTCTCATTCTTCTTCTCTTGAGATGGATATCATAAAAGTTCCTAAAGATGCTGTTCTCTTAGATACTTTTTCCTTTCCTTCATAACTCAGAGGTTCATTACATAATCATCTCCTCTGCTTCACTGTGCCAGAAAGAATTTATTATCTGAATGTATATAAATATATAATATAAACATATAAATATAAGCTTAAATATCCATGAAACAGAACTTGATCTATAAACTTGAGAAAATAAATAGCAAATTTATTCAGTGTCCTGTTTGAAATTGTTGAATGGGCAAACATTAACTAAGAAGCTGCGTTCTGTGAAATTTACCAAGAACTGAATTATGTGAAAATATTAACCAAGTTAGAAGATCACTTAAAAACATAATGCACAAAACTGCAAATACATGAAAGGCCATCATAACTGTAGTAACTTTAAGAAATCCCCCTCAAATCACGGAAATAAAGAGCAGCAGGATTGTAAACATGGCCCAGATTAATCATTTTTTTCCTAATATTCATTCCCCAAATATGCACATCATCCCAAATCATCTCATGTACTTGTATGTGCACGTATATTCTTGCTTTAAAATCAGCTACAAAATGAACAGATCCTAATAGCTTCACAAGGAAATAAACTTATCAAATGAAGTAATAGTTCCACTTATGGTTATATTGGGAAGAATAATAATTTATTGATTTTAGTAAAGTCGTAAGGTTTTATTTCAATCAAGATGGGACAATAATGTCAAACAATGGACCACTGCCCAGAAATACAAGTTTTATTATTTAAAACATTTTTCATTTGCAGATAGAATCCAATGAAACAAAATGTATGAATTGCAATAGGATGCCATAAGACATAATCAGACTAACATTTGTTTCCCATTTACTTTTTGATGCTTCCTGGGCAAAGTGAAACCTCTCCCTTTATTACTACAGAAAAGTAGAGAATTCTGGTTCTTTCAGCAATAGGTCATCTGTGTCATGCTTATTGTGAATGCAGTATTGTCTTATAACAGACATTTGCTTTTCAATTCTTGCTTATATGATAGTATGGCCAATGTTTCTGATCCAATTAAAAATTATTCACTCACTCATGTGTACATTCAGGAATCATTTATTGAGAGGGTGCTATATGCTAGGTTTTAGGAACATTTAGATGAATTTCACTATTCCTGGACACAAGAATTTGACAAAAAGAAATACAAATGTACAATACAATACAAATGTGTGTGTGTGTTTTATCATAGCAATGTGGGTTGCAAATGCCATACTAGCAGTAGGGAGCAAAAGATGTTTTTAGCTGCCTTGGCAGAATTGAGGAAGGCTCTTTGCAGATAGTGACATTTCATACTGTCAGGCAGATAATATTTTGGAAGTTGTAGAGGAACAAAGTCCAGATGGGAAACAGCATGGTCAAAGGCACAAAAATGTGTGTAGGCAACAATGAGAGAGGTTCAATGGGTTTTGTGGTTGAGGGTGGCAGAAAATGTGGCTGGTAACAAAGATTAAATGACCTTCCATCAAGGATGCCAGATAGACTCAAAATTTGGGAGAAAGGTTGAATTCAAAGATCCTTTTCAACTCTATAATATGCTAGTCTGTATTTACTTATTGTTGATCATGCATGAGGCATAATACTGTTCATGCCCTCAATGAGTGTAAAGTGACTTAACCAACTTCTAATTTACTCGTGGTAATGTACAAGTTCACCTAAAGAGTTTACTTATACTTTGTTTTCCTATACTCACAGTAATATTGAAAACCTGATACTTTCTATTGATGAATCATTTTTTGTAATCTATTTTCTTTAAAAAGATGTGCTTGGAGGGGCCAATACACAGCTTGATTATCATTTGCCTTAACAAAGTGGCCCATGGTTTAATGGGTTAAAAAATTCTGTACTGACTACACTAAATAAAGAAGATAAAAATGATGGTATTTGTTGTTATAGTCAAATAAGTCACTTAATAAAATTTTAAAAGCATATTCTTCTAGAAGAAATGTGTAAGATCATTTATTTGGACACATTTTATTACAAATTATTTTATACACAAAATTAGGTAGCCATGCAAATACCTAAATATTTACAAACACATGGCTTAATGGCTTCATAGAACTCAACATCTCTGATTTTAAGAATTAGTATTTGTAATATTCACCAACCCTTTAGTGAATATAACTTCAGTTTATTCAGCTCAGTTCATATGCAAATTAAATTTAAGATATTATGGATTTTGTTGGCAAATTGAATAGCTTAACATTTAATCCCAATGTGTTGGAACAAGAAACTCTTTGTAAGTAACAGTGGTCCTGCCAGGGTTTTGCCAGCTTAGTCAGATCTCTAAGACCTTTCTGGTTCTAAGTGTAGCAGAATAAATACAGATGCACTTCCATGGAGAGAATGTGGCAGGTTTTAATCATTCCTTTAATCACCTTCGACAGCTTTTCTCTTTCTGATAGTGCTGCCACTTTTAGCATGACCCCAAGAGGCAGGTGCCATATACAAAAAGCATGATGTGGTGCTTTCCAATTGAGTCCCTCCTGGCTTTCAGTTTAATGATGTCCCAGCCTCATTTGACTGAGATCAAATGGGTTCTCCCATCCCTCCCCCACCATTCAATAGCACAACACCACAGGGGTATTGAAGTTCTGAAGGGCTTTCTAGCAATCCCTGAAATCAAAATTATATAAAGGAGGAACATCTGAAGAGGAGGCTCAGAATTCAAAAATAGTGGGAGGTAGGTGGACACTAATAAGTATATGAACAAAGATAAACAAATCATAGGAACTATAAAAGGTTCATCCACAAATCAGATGCCCTCATTTAGAAAAACAATTCTGATTGCAAACCAACTGTGTAGGGTGAAGCATTGGAGACAGTTTACAAATCAAATAGATTCAAAGAGTGCTCCTACTGGGGCTTGGCTTAGAATAAATCCTGAATTAGTTCCCTGAAATTCCAAGTTTAAATAATCAATTGCAATTGATTTTTCACTTTTGTCCTGCCAACATTTGGTTATTCCCTGAGTTATGTGACCTTGCCATATGAGCCAAAGTCAATAAAGAATTATTTATTCATTCATTAGAATCTATAGTGGTAGAAACTTATGCTGAAAATTACATTTAAGATTTTTATAGTAATTACCAAACTTTTACATGGGATTTTAAGGTCCATGAAAAATCTATACCATGGACCCCATCAAGACATGCTAATGCCTTGTGAGGCATTGTTTCTGATGAATTGCATAACTATAGGAGCTAATTAAATTAAAAAGAATCCAACAATAATTACTTAGGTCCTATATTTTAATAATCATGGGGTATTGTTTTTATTATCTTTATAATTCTTGGAAGCACCAAATACAAGCAAAGTATTGTGGTCTGACTTCTATTGGCCAGGTTCATTGAGATGATAGACTGTGGTAAGCACATACAAGTGCTGATTTCTGTAGTATCATCAAAGCTTAATAACTCCCAGCCCCTCTAATCATTGCCATAGTGCTTGTGAAAAAATCTCTATTACCAAGAAAAGTTTAGTTATTTCTTACTTATTACAGTTTCTGTAAGTATTATAGTCTTTTAATTTTTATGCAAAAACAACAAAATGCTTTGCAGTGCTTTTCAGTAAGTAGAAAAGTTCTATTAATCACTTGCATTAATAACAGCAAATTGTTTTTTTCAAATATATAAAAATGGTAAATGTTGCTCAGAGTCAATTAATAAGGTTCTATTCTAGAATATCATTTAGCAATTAATTCCTAAGACATTATAAAATTTCTGGGAAGCGGCTGTGGCTCAATTGGTTGGGCTCCCATTTACCACATGGGAGGCCCCAGGTTCAATTCCCAGGGCCTCCTGGTGAAGGCAAGCTGGCCCGCATGGCACGGTGAGCAAGATGACGCAACAAAAGGAGACAAGCAGACACAGAAAAATGCACAGCAAATGGACACAATGAGCACAAGCAGCAAGGGGGGGATAAATAAATAAAAATAAATCTTAAAGAAAAAAAAAGTGTGTTTTAAAAAAAAAAAAAATTTCTGGCCCGAGTCCTTTGTTGCTTTCTACCTAGAAACCTCTTTGAGGGTAACTGTTGATGTACACTCTTAAACATATTCTCACTTCTTTCCATGACTCAGTATGTGACTCTTCCAAATTTATGATTATGGAAACTGCCAACGTCTTCTATATCTATCGTATGTATTATAGGGCCTTTGTATAGTGATTTAATATTTACAGAAATTTTCTCAAGCAGTTTTCTATCCATCCTCACATCAGGCATTTCCTCTGTTTTACTGATGAGGAAACAGATATAAAAAGATTAAGTGAAATCAAGATGTAAAAAAGTCAGTTGTAGATCTAAGATTAGAATGCGGTACTTTCTCCACTAGATTATAGAGTCTCCATTTGTCCTGTATGAGTTCACCTTTAAGGATAATTACTCCTATAAACTCATTAGTTTCAAACAATGTAACGTAAATTAAATGAAGTATTAGCTATATAATCTCAAACTGGGCCAATTCAGATAAATGCCATTATGCCCCATTTTTTAAAATTAATTTATGAATATTAATTTATAAAATTATCAAAATATTAGAGTATATGAACATGATTTCCTTCTCCCTAATAAACTGATACATTAATATAAAATTTGGTTTTGCTAAAATGACCATATAGCTTACATTTCCACCATTATTTTCAAAAAAAGAAGTTAGAAGGGGTGGTTAAGTCATGAAGAAAACAGATGAAACAAAATATTTGCCTTAAGTCTCTTTTCATTAGTAACCATTAGAAAACAACATATGGGTTTTCCAAACTCCATATTCCATCATCCAAAGCACATACTTTTAAACAATTTGCTAAATACTCATTGTTTGTTCTTTTTCTTACGAAGTAATCCATTTCTATATTAAGACTGACGTTTTGAATCATGAGATATTTTTACCAAATAAAAATTAAATGATTGACTATCTCAACATTTCCATTTTACAAATACAAAATGTAGATTTCAAAGATAGATTCAACAGTGTTTTTTGTGACTCTAAGTGGTATTTTCTTTCAGCTTTTTCAAAACAGGCAAGAAAAAAAATTAAGTGAAGGTTTGTGTGGTATATAAGTGAACACAATTAAGGAAACCCTCATTGTTGTCTTCTGAATAGACTTGTCACATTACCATTCACAGCTTTGTCTAGTGACAGTGGAATATCAAAAAGATACTGAATAATATAGCAAAAGTCTATTGTGCCACTGAGATCTAATCTTTGTCTGAATGTAATTGCCTTATTAAAAGATTTGCAAGCTTACTCTTTCTGTGATTCTAAAATAAGCCAAGAAAAACCATGCTGTAAAACTGCAACTGTAGTCCCTATGATATGACAACAGCATGTAAGTCAAACTGAAAATTAAAACCCCATTCCATGATCCGCCAGCAAGGGCATGGATGTTTCTAGTCCTACAATTATCCCTGGTGGTATGAATGGCGTTTGGAAGTCTTTCTTCCCATGAGCTTAGCTTACAGTACCTGAGGAATTGCTTATGTAAATACAAATATGTCATTTAGATTGTAACTTATGTTATGTGGCGGTGTCTGATTCTTAGTTCATTATATCTAATAAATTCAGGATAAGCTCCTTTGTCTTCTTTTCCCTAAAACTCCTTGCTCTAAGCATTCCCGGGGGAGAACTGTTCCACCATTCAGTGGAAATTTAAAAATGCACATACTGATGTCAATACCCATTGCAAATTTTCATCTTTAGTAAATAGTATAAGTGGATGAATCGCCTTTTTTTTAATCTGCTCTTTACTTATTCCTTTGTATTGCTTCCCACTTCCCTCCCCCATTCAGTCAGATACAGCAATAAGACATAATGCAAGTTCCACAGTAATAAAAGTATTAGTTCACTTCAGACGTGACCTAAAGTCCCCCATTCCTAATAGAGAAATGGACAATAAATTTCATTTTTCTATAATATGACCATCTCGTTTCAGAAACAGTAGCCAGTTTAACATAACCTCTTCAATCAAGGTAGTTTGGGATGGCAGGGGCCAGGGAGCCTGTTGATAGATTCATGTATAGTTTAGCAATGTGTAAGTAAAAAGAACTTTTTGTTATTGAACCTATCCTTGATAGTTTTTGGTATATATTGAATTTGTATAAAATAATTGCACATGTATATTAGACAAAGATTTTCCTCAAGTATTACCTTTGTACTTCAATTGCATAGGAACAATCTACTCACATAACTGCGAATTTAAAACCACTTCTTTGCCAAAATGAAAGTACAGAGTAAGTCAACTCAGAAAAAATGACTCCATCACTGATTACCATAAAACATCAATTTAACACTAAAAATTACTTTTGAGTGTATCTTCAAAACACAAAAATTTGTCCAATTAGCTACATAAGATGGGAATTGTTGGGTGAGAATATTAATGAAATTCCAAGAATGCAAGCTTATTCAAAAGAGAAACTGTCTCCTTACAAAATCCAGACTGGTTTGCTGTTATGGAAAATGAGGACTATATCTTTGTCCTTATGTGAATATTTTTATTCACATTTGAGGTATATGAATTAAGAAGGCCAAATATGTTTGTATATAATTTGCACGTGCTAATTTATCTGTACCTTCACTTCTAAATAACAGTTTAAACACAATTACTGCTTCCCACAGAAAGGCCATGTATTGATTTTTTTCCCACGTCTTTCTTCTCAACTCCCCATCAGATCTTCAGATTTTCTAAGTTTACAGTGTGTTTGGGAAGTTAAAAAGCCAAAAATGGAAAACAAATTACGTATATAGTGACCATCCAAATGTTGCCGGATTTCCTCTAGGTTCTTGGCTATGCCACATTAAAGAATTTAAGAACATGCTGGTTTAGTTAGGCCAGTAGATTATTAAGGAAATGAGGGAAGAGAATAGAAATGGGAGAAAATAACAGATTATAGGTTTCCAGGTATACTTGCAGGCTGGTCCAGGTGGAATAGGGAGAAAAGGGGATGATTTAGCCTCTGAGCTTGCTTTTAAACCATTAATTATTCCTTCCACCTGCTAATGTTCGGGGGAGGGGTCCCAATTGTTTGCTGTTTTGATTGATTACCCCCCCCTCTCAATTCCCCTGGTGGGCACCCAATGATAAGGCCCCTTGAGAATATCCGGTGCTTTCCTTGATCCTGGACAATCAAGGAAATCCTCATGGGTTCTTTCAGCCACTTTCTGGTAGGGGTCTTTCTCTCAGAGGATTTCCAGGTAGAATTCCACAGCCACATGTTTCAGGGCCGTGTTTTGCTGCCAGGTCCCAGATTTGTCTTTTCATTCCCTAAACTAGGCTGCCTCACAACTACTAGTGTCCTTGGGCAAGGATGAGGCAAATGCATTAAATATTTAATACACAATTGTCCAATTGAAGCAAAATGAATATGATAAACCATTGAGCCTCTAACTTTATGCATTTCTGGGAAAGCCATTCACTCATTCTCTTTCGCAAAGCCCTTAGATTAGCTGGAAGAATGTGAGCAAAAGGGAAATATATCCCACTCCACCCTACCGCATCCTCAGGGTTTAATCACACTATACACCTAATGCCCTAGGATGTCTGTCTTAGTGTTTCGGCTTGCTAAAACAAATACCATTTGGTGGGATGGCTTGAAGAATGAGAACTTTTTAGCTCACAGTTTTGAGGCTAGGAGTTCAAAATCAAACCATCAGCAAGGCAAGGCTTTCTCTCCAAACACTGACATTCTGGGCTGGCTGCTCCTAATCCTTGGTCCTTGACTTTTCTGTCACATGGCAATTCACATGCCTATGTCTTCTCCTTTCTTCTTTGAGAAGAAATGAACTTCCAGCTTTTTCCCATTGCTTTCTCTCTCTAAACCCAAACTTAATTCTTCTTATAAAGGACTCCAGTAATCCGTATTAAAGCCCAACCTGAACCAGTTGGGCCACAATTTGACTGAAGTAACAACAGCCTATTTACAGTGGGTCCACACCCACCTGAATGCGAACCAAGACCAAGAACATGTCCAAACCAGGATACACAATTCAATACACCAGTGTCCAAACTAAGAGGTACAGTTCTGAGCATGAAAGAGGGAACTATAATAATTATGCCAAGATAACAAGGGCAAACAGAAGCGTCCCATGAAAACTAGGAAGTATAGGTACCATATTGGTTCCACCTAATCTCCTGTATTTGTTTCCAGGGCATGATATACTCATACTCTTTTCTCTTAGGATAGAAATAGAGAGTAATAGACGTGATGTTAATGATGTATCCTGAACCAAGATTTAGCTATCCTGGAGACATCGCTTTGTAGTAAAAAATGTAGCTTGTAAAGCTTTAATCTTTTGGGAATTAAATTTCTCATCTGTAGAATGAAGATTTTGGAATGGATAATTTCTAAGTTCTCTTTGCCTGATCTGACATTCTAGGACTTCTTGCATGGAAATTGAAGTTATGAATTGTTATCAAGGGGGAAAAAAAGCAAATGTTTTGTTTCTTGCTCTGAAAATGTTAACCATACATTTAACATTAAAAAATGTCACATTTTATCTCTTAAATGTGAAATCCTTGAAGGGCCTTTGTTAGGGGTATGTAGGCTTGTGTTTTAATATGTTCAAGGGAAAACAAATTTCTTTTACTAAAATCTAATTTTGAAACAAAATCAAAACAATAAATTGTAAATGAAGTAAATATTGTCATAAACCCATAAAGCTTGTAATATTTTGCAGGACCAGAGTTGATAAATATTATATTTAATGATTTTCATTTAAGCCTCTTCAAAATAAAACTCCTCCTCTTCTGAATTTATCTCCTGATAGCCTCCTGCTCCTTCAGTAGAGATTATTTTCTCTCTCTCACTTCTGAAACGAATGTCTGTATCTTTGAAATCTTGATTAGTCATTTGTTTCTCACGAGACAGAAATTTTTCATAACTTACATAGGTTTCTTACAAGAAAGATCAGTTGTATTAAAGTTTTATTTGAAAGCAATTACTTGAAGCAATTATGGGTGATTTTTAAATTAAATTATTAAACAACTATTCAGTACACTCTCATAAACATCAATTATAAATATTCCATTTATTGAAATAAGTTGGTTACATCTATTCTCTAACTTTTTTTTTTGCCTTAATAAGGATTAGTCTAAATGTCCTTGGAATTTGTGCAAAAGATAAAAAATACCTAGTACTATTATACAATATTAAATTTAGATTATTTTAGATTATTTAGATTATTTTAGAAACTGTTTTCTGGATCAGTCCATGAGTCTTGGCTACAAAAAAAAAAAATGAGAATTTTATTCTAATTGTGGGCTTAGGTTTTAAAGTAAAATTTTTCAGGAAACAATGTTTTTACAGTGGTAATATGATCATTTATGATGTTCTAAGCTTGAATTTAAATTGAAAGATATTCACTCAATTTATTTTCATTATTGTCTCAACCAATATAACAATAGGTATCCTATTGAAAAGCTCCAATTTTCATCTAATGCATTTAATGTATCCATACCAAATATAGATTTCATATTACTATCTCTTTAAAATGTAAATTACGGGAAGCGGATGTGGCTCAAGTGGTTGGGCATCCATCTACCATATGGAAGGACACTGGTTCTATTCCCAGGACCTCCTGGTAAAAAAAAAAAAAAAGCAAGCAAGCAAGACAGGCCCATGTGGTAAGCCATAGGCCCATGCAAATGCGTGGCGAGCCAGGCCCACCAAGCCACGCAGCAAGATGATGACGCAACAAAAGAGAGAAGCAGGGGAGAGCCAAGGCAAGACATGCCAGAAACCAGGAACTGAGGTGGTGTAAGTGACAGGGTGCCTCTCCCCTACATCGGAGGTCCCTAGGATCAAATCCCGGTGAAGGGAAGGCAAGAAACAGACACAGAATATCACCCAGCGAATGGACACAGACAGCAAACCGGAGTGGGGGGATCTCATAGAACTGTACACCAAAAAGAAAAATAAGGTCAATTTTTTTTTTTAAATGTAAATTGCTAACTTAGAAGTCCAAATAGTGTATTCTTTGAAATTTCTGGAGTGTGACCTATGATATGCTATGTTTTTACATTACATTTACACTATAATGCACATTTACTTTGTTTTTTTAATTCAAAATTTTATTTTTATATCAATGTTACAAGATGCTCAGTTAACACAAGATAATCACTACAATAACAATAAACCACTAA
Source organism: Cabassous unicinctus (assembly GCA_029593785.1). NCBI lineage: Eukaryota > Metazoa > Chordata > Mammalia > Cingulata > Chlamyphoridae > Cabassous > Cabassous unicinctus. The sequence continues at coordinate 18,789 of JAQZBX010006633.1, read as the reverse complement.
TTTGGTCAATGGTTACACCATCACCCCACCACCCCTTATTTTTGCTCATTCCTCCATCTTGAGGGATTTGGGATGATGTCATTTACTTTGTTTTCACTTTTGTTTCATCAGAAGCAACTCTTTTGAATTATATGTTTATATTGGCTACAATATAGTGCAAATACAATCTGAAAAAAATCTATTATTTTAAGCTTGCAATAGGCATCAAATATATTCTTACTGATTTTATAATGTATGTTAGTGTTGCAGTAAAAAATCTAATAATTCTATGTCTTGAGAAATCAATTTGGTTTAAATATGAAAACCACCTACACATTTCTTAATTAACCTGCCGATACTTTCAACAATATTTTCAGTTTTATGGTGTTTTAGTATATGTGCTGCCGAAGCGAGCACATATGGTGTTTAAAATGAAAGCTATATACAGGCTTCTACTAAAACCATTTCTACTATAACATATCTTTATGTTTTCATTTTACCATATTTTATTATAAAATTACTGTGTGTCTATTACATAAATTTGGTAAAATAGGAAAAAGAAAAAGAAACAAAATTAATCTGCCACCCCAACATCTAATTAAATAATTTTTTTAAGTTGGTTCTAATCACACAATATAAAACTTTGTATCCTGAATTTCACCCCTAAATCATATAATTTTTCTTATAATAATATAAATTATTTGTGAATAACAATTTAAAAGATGTGAGAATTAATGAGATAACTCATGGAAAGGACTCAGTAGAGTTCATAATACAGTAACTGTATGTTAGCATATGTCATCTACCATGTTCATCATTATATTTATTGTTATATAATATCCAATGATAAGGTTCTACCATAATGTACATAACCATGCAATTATTAAAAGATATGTAGTTTCCTAACATTTTTAAGCTTTATAAATAATGCTAGGTTTGACATATTTTGTACATAAAGGTTTTCACATTTTCATATTATTTCCTTAGGAGATATTTCCAGAATGTAATTACTGAATAAGTGGAAGTCACATTGTCAAAGACGTTTAATGCATATCACCAAATGTTTTGCAGAGGCTTGTCCCAACTTAAACTCTGACTAGCAGTGTATAAAACTGGCCCTTTCATGGCATCCTTATTGAGATTCAATAGCCTTGTTTTCGTTTTCTTGGTGCATATCCGTCAACTTTAATCATATTCTCAGCTGTATCTGTTTCTAATGCTATATCACTGTATTAGTCAGCCAAAGGGGTGCTGATGCAAAATACCAGAAATCACTTGGCACTTATAAAAGGGTATTTATTTGGGATAGAAGTCCACAGTTACCAGGCCAGAAAGCATAAGTTTCTTCCCTCACCAAAGTCTGTTGCCACATGTTGGAGCAAGACAGCTGCCGATGTTTGCCAGGGTTCAGGCTTCTTGGGTTCCTCTCTTCCTGGGGCTCTGTTTCTCTTCAGGCTCAGCAACTCTGTTTCCTCCACAAGGTCAGCTGTAGACTATGAGGCTCTCTAGGCTTTGCCTCTCCACAAGGCCAGCTGTGAACTGTCAGGCTAACGGCTCATCTCTATTCCTGGAGCCTTCTCTCCTTCCTCACGACCAAGCTCCTCTGTGTGCTTACTTCCCCAGGCTCCAGCGTTAAAACTCAGCATCAGAACTCCAACTCAAAACTCCAACTAACTCCTCTGTTCTGCCATGTAGTTTTGTCTCTGAGTAGGACTCAACGTCCTACTGACGTGGCCCTAATCATAACTTAATCACGCCCAGAGGAACAGCCCAGTTTACAAGCATAATCCAATATCTATTTTTGGAATTCATAACTATATCAAACTGTCACAATCACTTTTCTATTTTTGAAAGATGTGTTTATTTATATAATTCAAAGGTAATATAAAGGACATAGGAATAATACAAAGAATTCCACAATACTCATTACCAGATTCCCTGAATGTTAGCAGCTCACTACATTTGCCTTGTCCTTTTCTCTTTTCCACTCTCTCTATAGATACAGATTTTTTTCCTGAATTGTTTAAGAAGATGCATAAGTGATGCTCTTTTACCTCTAAATAATTCATTTCTATGAGCACAGTACAATAATCAATATCAGAACATTAGCATTGAGACAGTAATATTACCTAACCTACAGACTTTATTGAGATTTTGCCAATGGCTCCATTAATGTCTTTTATACCAAAAAAACAATTCAAGACCATGCATTACATTTATTTGTCATGTCTCTTCAGTCTGCATTCATCTAAAACAGTTCCCAAGTCTTTCTTTGTATTTCATGGCACTGATATTTTTGAAATCCTCTTTATTCTGAATCTCAGGTAATTTTATAGATTTAAAAAATGGACCTTGTTTTAATTTTCATTTCTTTGATGACTGAAGTGGAACATATTTCTATATATTAACTAAGTATATTTCTTCCTTTGTTCCTCATCTATTGATGTTGTTTGACCATTAATATACTAATTTTACTTATGTATTTACTCATCTCCCAAGTGACAGCAAGATTCTAGGCACACAGTGATTCAAGGGAAGAGAAGTCCCTGCTCACAAAAAGTTTGAAAGTTTGGAACCTAGTTTGACATTCATAGCTGGTCTTCACTTCTTTCCATATCCCCCAAAATAAGAACCAGCTCATGCACTTTAATATGTTTACCCACGTTTCAACAATTAGTTTAATGTGAAGGAAAATATTTTTCCATATTTCCAACAAAAGACTCACAAATGTTTCCCAAATAATATTTCAATGAAATCTCTTCTGAATGATGTTTTATGTTTGTGTTTGCTGTCAAATAAGTTTAGGACTTTTTTTTAGTTCCTATAATGTTGCAGCACTGTGTTGAGGGACTGGCATGTGAGAAGGGAAGGAAAAGTAAAACTGAGTATTAAGAAAACATCTGCATGGCTAGAAAGTAAAGAACACTCAAAATACTGGTAAGAAGTGTGCTGGAAGATTACAGAGTATTTGATATTAATGATGTTAAAGATGTTTGAACTTTATTTTAAGAGCAATAGGCTGTCACTATAACACTTGTTTAATTGCTGTAGGACTTATGAAAACCTGTGACATAGTAATGATTCCTCTGTGCATTATGTTTTCCAGGCTTGTTTGAACCCATATTACTTAACGTGAAAGAGGTAACTGCAGAAAGAAAATAGTTTCATGGAACATACGTTTGGAAAATACAGCTATACAGTATTAAAATCTAAAATTTATATTTAGTGAGGGCATACCCTATTTAGTGAGGGCATACACTCCAACTTTGGAGACATATAAGTTTTCCCTCTCTAGTCTAATACTTTTCTACAAATAGTAACCAGCAAGAAAAAAAGACCAGAACAAAATAGTACATTGAACTTATGGGAAGCAAAAGGCCAGCATAAGGCATAAACTAAGTTTATGGATAATTATGAATTAAGATTTATTAAGGCATTCTTTTAAAATATTTAGGCAAGTAAATATTTTGTTGCTTAATTATTTGCTGAAGAAATTCATTTAATTTTGTGGATATTTTATGCAAATAAAGTGAATCCAGTGAAGCTGGTAAAGATCAAATAAACCCTAATTTTTAATAGAACAGTATTTTATCATCATCTTTTAGAGACAACAGATTATTTTTGCTTAGCCAGGTATAATCAAAAGCACATGACATTTTCTTTTTCTTTTTTTTTGTTTCAGATTTCACCAAGCTAATAGGTTTTGGTATTTTTGGAAGCAATTTTATTGATGTACAATTATATGCTATTCAATTCACTCAAAGTGTACAATTCAATTGTTCACAGTAACCATCACTATAATCAATTTTAGACCATTTTCATTACTCCAAAAGGAAACTCTGTACCCATTAGCAGTCACTCTCAACTTTTTTCCAAAGCCTTCCACCACCCCTAGACAACCACTAATCTACTTCTTCTTCCTATATATTTGCCTATTTTGGACACCCATTTCTCTTGGGTATTTACCAAGGAGTGAAATGGCTGGGTCATATGATAACTTTATGTTTAACCATTTGAGGCTAAACAGTACCAGAACATTTCCCAAGGTGGCTCACTACTTTACACTCCTGCCACAGTATATGAAGTTTCCAATTTCTTCATCTCCTTGTCAACACTTATAATAGTAATAGGACTTTCTTATTCTAGCCTTCCTAGTGGGTATGAAGCAGTACCTCATTGTAGACTTGATATGCATTTCTCAGATGGCTAACAGTTTTGAACATCAAATGGCCATATGCTTATTGGCCATTTACATATCTGCCCTGGGGAATGTTCTATTCAAATTCTTTGCCAACTTTTAATTGGGTTATTTATGTTTTTATTATTGAGTTGTAAGAGTTGTTTATATATAAATCATCTATGATTTGCAAATATTTTCTACCATTCTGTACTTTTTCATTTCTCTTCACTTTCACTTTTTGATGGTGTCCTGTGAAACACAAAACTTTTTAATTTTTAATTTTGATGAACTCCAATTTATCTAATTTTTCTTAGGGACTTTGTAAACTTTTTGGTATCACATCTAAAAATCCATTGCCAATTTTTATGTTTTTCTCCAAGGATATTATAGTTTGATACCTTACATTTAGCTTTTGATCATATTTTGTATCTTATGTGAGGTAGGGATCCAACTTCATGCTTTTTCCAGTGGATATCTAGTTGTCCCAGCACCATTTGTTAAGAGACTATTCTTTTCTCAAAGAATTGTCTTGCCACCCTTGCCAAATATCGGTTAACTCATAAGGGTTTATTTCTGGACTCTCAAATCTAATTTAATGATATAGATATCTATCCTTATGCCAGTACAACACTGCCTTAAATACTATAGCTTTGTAGTAAGTTCTGAAATTGGGAAATGTTAGTCCTCCAGCTTTGGTCTCCTTTTTCAAGACTGTTTTGTCTACTATGAATTCCTTGCATTTCCCTGTGAATTTCAGTATCAGTTTCCAATTTCCACATAAACAGATGCTGGGATTTTGATAGGATTTTGTTGAAACTGTTGATATATTTGGTTTTCGATATGAAGTTTCCAATCCATGAACATAGGATGTCTTTCTATTTATTTAGGATTTCTTTAATTTCTCTCAATGTTTTGTAGTTTTAATAATATAAGTTTTGCCTATTGTTAAATTTATTCCTGAAAATTTATCTGCAAATAGAGATAGTTTTACTCCTTCCTTTCCCAATGAAGATGTCTTTTATTTCATTTTCTTGCCTAATTGATTTGTGTAAAACCTCCAGTTCAATTGTCAAATAGAAGTGGTGACAGCAGACATCCTTGTTTTGTTCCTTATCTTAGGAGGAAAACATTCAGTCTTTTACCATTAAGTATGATTTTAGCTATGGGTTTTTTATAAGTGACCTTTATCAAGTGGAGGAATTTAATTTTTAATAGACTTTATTTTTTTAGAGCCATTTGAGGTTTTCAGAAAAATTATACAGAAAGTACAGAGTTCCCATATACCCCCCAGTAACCCCAACACACAGTTTCTCCTATTGACATCTTGCATCAGTGTGGTATATGTATTACAATTGATGAACCAATATTAATAGATTATTAGCTAAAGTCCATAATTTACATTAGAAGTTATTCTTTGTGTTATATAGTTCTATAGGTTTTTGAAAAATGCATAATGTCATGTATCCACCATTACAGTATCTTACAGAATAGTTTCACTGTCCCCAAAATGCCCTTTGTTCCACCTCTTCATTCCTCCTCTGCTCCCCCTGAACTCTTGGCAATCACTAATCTTTTGTCTTTTCTACAATGTCATATAGTTGGAATCATAAGCAGAAGAAACTGGACACAGAAGAAGCCACAGGGAGCAGCCAGCTGGGAGTCAATGGAATACTGAAGAGAAAGGAGAAGACACCACCATGTTGCATTGCCATGTGACTGAAAAGCCAAGGAATCCTGAAGTTTACCAGCCAGTCAGAAGATACTGACCCCAGGAGGAAGCTAGCCTTCTATCCTCTGAAACCGTGATCCAATAAATCTCTCATGTTAAACCAACCTATTGTATTATATTTGTTTTGGCAGCTAGGAAACTAAAACAGTTGCCACTGGAGAATTAACTAACATTATCGTGTCAGACTTAACCTCTTTACGGCACCCTTCAAAGAATAAACCATGCAGAATACTACAATGAGCATGTTCTATCTTTACAGTGAAAATTAAAAGAAAAAATTACTCATTTAACCTGAATATTAGCTGGGCCTTCCCTATTCCTTAAGACCTGAGCAAACTTGGCTTGATCTGATTTCCAAAATCAAAACTCTTACCCAAAACTGCAACAAATTACTGAGGGGCTCATATTCTCAGAACTTCTATTGATACTTTGATTACTGCTTCCATGTATACTATCTCTGTCATGCATAGCTTGAACTTAGACATGAAACTTAACCCTAGACTTTACTGACTTTGGAGGGGAAGATGAAACACAGGCTTATATCTCAGAAATTCAAACAACTTCCCATGGGATAGTGTCTGAACTATTTTCATATACTCTTCAGCCACCCTACTATTGTAATATAGAACCTGGTTCTCCCCAAATTCCTGGAACTCTGCCCTCCCCTCCCTTTCTCTTTCTCCATGTCCCATGTAGAGCAACTTTCTCTTTTCTGATGATGAAAATCCTAATAGCTAACATTTATTGAGTATTTTATTTGTTTCTGATACTTTGCTATATTTTTTGCATGTATTACATTTATTCCTCACAATAATCTCGGGAGTATGTATTAGCCTTTTTATAGGTGAGGAAACTGAAAGATCCAGTAATTTTTCCAAGCATACACATAATTAGTAGCAAAGCTGGGATTTGAACCAACACTGTCTGATTCCAGACTATGACATCTAAACTACTATACCACCCTACTGCCTGCAACTATAACATATGACCTTGGCAATTGCCATACCCTTGCCACAAAGTACAATCTCTCCCAATTAAGCTTTCTACCCAAACATGCGTCTCATCATGCTAGGAATTCTGAAGCCAATTGTTAAGATGATAAAGTCTTTCTCATCATGTTATTCTTATTTTCTAAAGCTTGAACAAAAAAATTAGCATAAGACAAAGTAACAAAATGCATTATTATGTGATCCCACTAAAGATGTTTATACTGAAAGATCAATACTCAGAGCTGATATACGATCTGCTTAGGAAAATAGAGGAAGGCAGGATGGGTGGAAAGGATCTGAAATGATATCTGTGATGGTTAGGCTAATATGTCAACTCGGCCAGGTAATTGTGTCCAGGTGGTAGGTCCAGCAAGCACTGGGCTAATTGTAATACAAGAGCATTTATGGACTTTGATCACCAGTGAGTTTACTGCATGGATGGCTGATTACATCTACATCAATCAGGGAGATTGCATCAGCAATGGGTGAGGCTTTTATCCAATCAGTTGAATGCCTTAAAAGGGGAAGTGATTTCAACATTCAGAGAGAGTTTCCCAGCTCGTCTTTGGACAGCCAACTTCTCTCAGAAATTCACCAAGGACCTTTCATCGGACTTTCTTCAGAGCCCCTGGTTTGCAGCCTGCCTGCAGAACCTGGATTTATGCATCCCCACGGTCGCATGAGAGACTCTTATAAAATCTCATATTATTGACAGATATCTCCTGTTGATTCTGTTTCCCAAGAGAACCCTGACTAATACAATATCTACACCCCAAAACTAGTTAAGTCATAAGGAAACTGATTTGGTTTCACGCAGGGCCTTGCAAATGTGGTTGTGTCCTAAATGTATAGCTTTAGTATTTTCCATCTGTTAAATGGAGGTCAGAATCAGAAAATCCAGGAAGCAATGAATAATTAGGAATTAGATGAGCTGCCTGTTAGAAAGGTAGGAATACATTGAAAATCTGTCATAAAGTGTTAGGCTCCATCCTATAGTCCAGCTGAGAGGAGGCAACCAGTAATATAGGATCCAAAAAAAACGACAGCTCTATAGATTGTGTAAACACGCAGTGGGGGAGCTGCAAAGGAGGTCCTGAGAACATGAGATCTTGAACCTTGAACGTGAAGGTCTCATAGGCATCTGAAGGTATTCTTTTGAGACATTAGATTCTAGATCTGGTTACCAAGGGGAAAGATTCACATTGCAACAAAGGAGATTTGACTCAGTCAAGACAGACTCAGGACAGATCCCTGCCCCCCACATGCATTTTGAGTCTGTAAATTTGTGTTGGGATAGGGAATCTGCATTTTAACAATCATCGCAGGTGATGCTGATGCATGTCACACAAAGATAACACCTGAGGAAAACTTAATGGCAGTGATTGACATTCGTCCCATGGCTAAGGAGAGAGTGAATTCCTGAACCATAATACCATCTCAGTAAGGACAAGCTTCACCCACTAAAGCGATAGGAATGATCAGCTAGAACTGAATCGACCATGCCACGCAATGAAGATACGCCCCATAAAACAAAAGAAAATGATAGCCTAGAAATGCCAAGCAAATAGAATAGTCATTTTCATGTGTATGATTGCAATTAGCACAAGACAAAATTGAAAGCCAATTCAGGATATGGCTTGTACCCCACTCCCTATCCCGACGCCTTTCATTTGTTTGTGGTAATAAATTACAGCATATCACAGAGACTAGAACAACATAACTGCAATGCTAAGTGAACAGTTTGTTCTCTGGACCCAGTTTTCCCAACTGCTGTTTATGAAAACACTACTGCATAATTTTACCAAAAGAGATGCTCACCACTATGAATGACTTATATAGGGTATATCACAATGCAAGCTTGCCAGAGGCAAAGCTCCTAGTATAAGATGAACTTGAAATAAATTTCAATTGAATTACTGTTGATGCAAGAGATAAGAAGTACAGTCAAATGTTCATCTTACAAGACAAAGCATTATTATCTTCATGTGTCTGAAACTTTTCTAGTAGTCATACAAATAGAAAAATATAAACCTTTTCTCCTTTGAACTTGATCTAAGTCATAATTGCCATCCAAGAACCTCTAATCAGTTTCCTGTCATTTAGTATCATGGATTTCTGGAGTATTAAATTAGTAAGTGGCCTTTTTATTGAATCACAATATCCAAATCCCCTATACAATATATTGGCCAAAAGTCCTCTGGACTTTGTTTTAAAACTTATGATAACGGGAAAGTCATTTCCTCAGAATTAATACCTCTGTACTTTTACCAATATTAATTTGAAAATTTTCTCTCTTTGATATATTCCATTTTCCTCTCCCTACTTTCCCACAGAACACATCACCCACACCCCTTCCTACCCCTTACCTCTTCACAACCAGATATAGTCTCACACATGCACATACACACAACACACACACACATACCATAAATGACATAAATGACATAAATGACACATACCATAAATGACCCATACATAGCATACACACTCCAGTCTCATGAGGACATTCATAAACATGGACAGTGTCAAGGAAGCAGACAAGCAGGACTAGAAAATATTTCTGATTCCCCAAGGAATAATACAGATCCTCTGTGGTAATTATTTATTAAGTTTTTGAATAGTTATATTTTGTTTTACGCACATGAAGCAACTGACCTTAGCCTGTTGGGAATTTTAATCTTTAATCAGAAAAGAGAATAGAATGTGTGTAGGAAGAAATATAATTTGATATTATACTGGTAACAGATAAATGTCTTAGTTTGTCAGAGCTGCTCTGACAAATACTATGCAATGGGTTGGCTTAAACAACAAGAATTTATGGTTTCACAATTATGAGGCTAAAAGTCTAAAATCTAGATGTTAGCAAGGCCATGCTTTCTGCTGGATTTGGTAGCATTCTTGTGATGGAAATCCTTCATCACATGGCAATCTCTTTCTCTTCTCTTCGGCTTTTTCTGACTTCTGGCTTCTAGATTATTCTGGTTTCTAGCTTCTACTGACAGTGTCCAAATTTCCTCTCTTATACAGCCTCCAGTAGTACAGATTAAGGCCCACCTTAATTCAGTTTCACCACACCTAAATAGAATCTTCTAAAATCCTATTCACAAATTAGTCCACACTTTAATTCACCATAACATATTCAGAAATATTGGGTTCACACCCTCAGGAACACAGATTAAGATTTGAGCATGACTTTTGTGGGGTACATGATTCAATCCCCAATAATAAATCACTTACAATGTGATTTCTTAATAGCCAGATTTCATGGCTCCTCATTACAGAAGCAAAAATTTGGAACAGAGACTTAAGGATACTTTTCTTTAAAATGAATGCTCAGATCCCATACATAAATCAGCCCCCCATAAAATGTAGCCTAGTCTTTTTTAGTCAAGATCTTACTGTCATCTGTATATCTAATTAAGGTCCAAACATATCACAGTATATGAGTAAATGTTAGATTAACTTTATTTTTAAAATTTTCCCCTATATTTGAAAGATATTAATATTAATATCTATAAATATATTCCTAAAATTTTATGAATTTTGGAGGTAGTATAAAACATTCTGAAATTGCATTGGGCTCTCTTTTAAAAACATTAATAAAAACAGAATATTCTATTAGTAATAGAAAGAATATTAATTTCTCACAACCCATGAAGTTGAAAAAACAGCATTTTTTTACTGACATTTTAAAAAATTGTATTGCTATTGATATAGCTACATCATAGAGTTCATGGTTCTACTTGCACTGATGCTATGGCAATATGAGTTTAGTTGACTTTGTATAAAGGGATTCTTGACCTTGTCCAAAAAGGAAGAATGAATTCGAATCCTGCCTCTAGTACCTACCAGCTAAATGACAATGAAAAAAATTATTTAACGTCACTGAGCCTCAGTCTTTTCATTTGTAAAGTATTATTATTATTAAGCTATCTCATAGCATTGTTGAAAATATAGCAAACATTGTATGTGATATGATGAACCTATTCCTTGTTACATAGTGAGGCTCAGTAAATGATAATTGTTGTCACTACTGTTGTAGCTTTTGTTAGTGTGTCAAAAAGACAAAGAAAGGAAAGATGTAAAACAAAAGCAGAAAGCTTAACTACTCTCTAGCATGCTTATATCATTCTTTTGATTTTGAAACCCATAACTGCTAAGAATTTTTTAATTTAGGTAAATTTTAGAAAAACCTTCCATAATATTATTATAATTGTTTTTAAATAAATATGCAAAAAGATAGGAATTGTCTCTATATGATTTAGATAAGAAAATTGACTTCAGAGAAGTTACTGTGTGATCAAGATACATGTAGTGCATTGGAAAGCCAGAATTGGAAGCAACGTCTTTTGAGGCAATGTTAATTGCTTATAGTGATCAAATTATAAGAAAAATCAGAGCCAAAAAGTCAATTTTCCTTAAAATAGGATTGGTTCTATCTGAGAACATGAACTAAGACAATAGGAGTAAAGATATTCCAAATTATTGATTTGTTATCATTTATCTCTAGTGGAAAAGATCACCTCTTTTAATTTAAAAATTCTTGAAATTCTGAAATGAGTGTAGGATCTGTTTGTTTAAGACATCACTTTGAATGTTTTATTTATCTTCTTCTCTAAACATTTGTAAAGAATCACATAGAAGTAACATTCTCTACACATAGAAAATAAAGTCACTTAAGTATTCACTAAACTGTTTTCTACAGTCCATTTTGTGAATTGAATTATTAATTTGTGATACTACTAATTCCATTCATTAGCAATTTGTGAAAAAGAATGTTCTCCCATTAAATTCCAGTCATTCAGTCAATGTGTGAGTAGAAATAATGCCAAACATATGAGTTAGTTGATTCACCAAAAAGAAATTCATTAAATACTTGATTATTTGATCTGTCCAACAAAGTGAAAAAAACACTATCAATTTAGGAATATTTTCACTTCAATATTTTCAGTGTGTTCCCTTCAGAAAATATCTTGAGGAAAGGGGATTTTTCCCATTTTAAAGTGCATTTTAAGTGATATGGGACAGGGCATCAGATGATACCAAGCAATCACAGTATACACTGCTGTGATAAGTAATCATATTACATCTTGGCATCAGATTATACCAGGCAAATGCCTGGAATTTGTTTTAAAATACTTCAGCAAATGTAATTCAACAGATGTATACACAACAGAAATAATATATACATGTCACCAAAAGACATGTACAAAAATGTTAATAGCAGCTCTCTAGCCTCAAAGGCTAGAAACAACCAAACGTCCAATAGTAAAACAGAGAGATAAATAATGGTCTACTCACACAATAGATAACTATTCAACAAATGAGAATGTTAAACAAACTACAGCACCATGCGATGACATGGATGAATCTCATAAACTTAATGTTGAGCAAATGAAAACATGCACAAAAGAGTGCATAATACATGATTTCATTTATATAAAATTCAGAAACAGACAAAACTGATCTATGGTGATAGAATCCACAATAACACCTACCCTTGACTGGGATTAGATTAGTTGGGATTAGTGACTGGAAGAAAGCATGAGGAAACTTTTGGGGTTCTGCTAATATTCTGTTTCTTGATCTCTGTGCCTATAGAGATATGTTCTTATGGTTTGTGCACCTTTCTGTACTTTCTTATTCTTCAATAAAAAGTTTATATAAAATTCTCCTGTAAAGTAAATAAATGAAACAACTGTAGTAAAGCCTTCATAACTGTTTAAAATGGGTGATGGGATTATGGGGATTCACTTTGCTTTTCTTTCTACTTTTGTGTATGCTCAAAATTTTTCATATTAAAAAATTTAAATGTAATTTTTAAAAGTAGGTGTAATTTTATTCAATAGGTGGGGACCTGAGAATGTAAAATTTATGAACCCTCCAAGGACAGATTCAAGATAAATTTGAGATTTAATTTTATAAATATGTATTACATTGAGTCTTATGAAGAATAATCAAGATTCTGCCCAAAATGTCTTTACTCTATACTCATAACAGTTATCATTAAATTAAATTGAGCCACCCACCCAGAGAGATTACCTGGCTAATGCAAGTATAATCACATTCTGATCCAACATTTTCTTATTAAACAATCTGAAGAAGTTAAAGCAATTGCTAACATATAACAAAAGATGGGCATCTTTCCTGACATCTAAAGAAAATAGCTATGCTCAGTGATTCTTATTAATATATATTATTTGTTTACTAAAAGCTAGATCTAAAGGTTTGGATGTAGATTGAGAGGGAAGTAAAAGAAGAATTTGAGAAGACTGTGAGCAGTGCTCTTAAAATTTTCAACCAAGCAACTTCAAATTTAGATGCAATCAGAGTTGGACAAAATATCATTAGGTTATTGATTGAAGGAGGTAAAGAAAAATTTACCCTGTAAGGAACAGTACAATATTTCATTATGTTAACAGGAAACCTCAAAACATTGCTGAATAGTACTTACTGTGTATGCATGCGAGATACATTGTCTTTCAAATTAGGCCATTTTTATAACCAATATGAAGAGTGCTCTTTCTGAGTAGGTTATTAGCTAAGCTTGCAAGCCTAAAAAGGTATTCTCATGCTATATAAAGAAATGATTTATTTCTCCTTCTCTTTGTTTTACTTCTATGAATATGCTTTTTACATATTATATACAGGCATAACTAGTTTTATCGTGCTTCACTTTATTGCGCTTCACAAATATTGTATTTTTTACAAATTGAAGGTTTGTGGCAACCCTGCATTGGCATGTCTTTCGGCACCATTTTTCCAACTGCATGTGCTTGCTTTGTATCTCTGCCACATTTTGGTAATTCTTGCACTATTTCAAACGTTTTCATTATTATCATATCTGTTATGATCTGTGATCAGTGATCTTTGATGTTACTATTGTAATTGTTTTGGGATGCCACAAATTGTGCCCATATAAGATGGCAAACTTAATCAATAAATGTTATGGGTATTCTGTTAGGCGTCCCCCCACCTCTCTCACTCTCAACAGGCCTTCCTATTCCCTGAGACACATCAATACTGAAATTAGGCCAATTAATAACCTTACAATGGCCTCTAAGTGTTAAAGTGAAAGAAAGAGACGCAGGTCTCACACTTTTAATCAAATGCTAGAAATGATTAAGCTTTAGTGAGGAAGGCACATGGAAAGCTGAGACCAGCTGAAAGCTAGGCCTCTTTATCAGTTAGTCAAATTGTGAATGCAAAGGAAAAGTTCTTGAAGGAAATTCAATGAACACATGAACAATAAGAAAGTGTAACAGCCTTATTATGAAGAAAGTTTTAGTGGTCTGGATAGAAAATCAAACCAACCACAATATTCCCATAAGCCAAACCTAATCCAAAGCAAGGCCCTATCTCTCTTCAATTCTATGAAATCTGAAGGAGGTATGGAAGCTGCAGGGGAAAACTTTGAAGCTATCAGAGGTTGGTTCATGAGGTTTAAGGAAAGACCATTCTATGTAACATCAAAGGACAAGGTGACACAGGAAGTGCTGATGTAGAAGCTGCAGCAAGTTATGCAGAAGATCTAGCTAATTGATGAAGGTGGCTACACTAAACAACAGATTTTCAATGTAGATGAAACAGCCTTTTATTGGAAGAAGATGCCATCTAGAACTTTCATAGCTAGAGAGAAGTCAATGCCTGGCTTCAAGGCTTCCAAGGGCAAGCTGACTCTTGTTAGGGGCTAATAAAACTGGTAACTTTAAGTTGAAGTCCATGCTCATTTACCGTTATGAAAATCCTAGGGCCCTTAAGAATGTTGTTAAATCTACTCTGCCTGTGCTCTCTAAATGAAACAACAAAGCCTGGATGACAACACATCTGTTTACAACATGGTTTACTGAATATTTTAAGCATACTGTTGAAAACTCCTGCTCAGACAAAAGACTCCTTTCAAAATATTACTGTTCATTGACAATGCATCTGGTCATCCAGGAACTCTGATGGAGAAGTACAACGAGATGAATGTTGTTTTCATGCCTGCTAACACAGCATCCATTCTGCAGCCCATGGATCAATGAGTTGTTTCAACTTTCAAGTCTTATTATTTAAGAAATGCATTTAATAAGACTATAACTGTCATAGATAGTGATTCCTCTGATGGACCTGGGTAAAGTCAATTGAAAACTTCTGGAAGGGACTCAGCACTCTAGATGTCATTAAGAATATCTGTGGTCTATGGGAAGAGGTCAAAACATCAACATGAACAAGAGTTTGGAAGAAGATGGTTGCAACCCTCATGGATGACTTTGAAGGGTTCAAGACTTCAGTGGAAGTACTGCAGATGTGTTAGAAATAGCAAGAGAACTAGAATTAGAAGTGGAGCCTGAAGATATGACTGAATTGCTGCAATCTCATGATAATATTTGAATGGATGAGTAGCTGCTTCTTATGGATGAGCAAAGAAAGTCGTTTCTAGAGATGGAATCTACTGGCGAAGATGTGAACATTGTTGAAATGACAACAAGGGATCTAGAATATTACATAAACTTTGATATCGCAGTGGCAGGGTTTGAGAGAATTGACTCCAATTTGAATGAAGTTCTACTGTAGATAAAATGCTATCAAACAGCATTGCATACTAGAAATAAATCTTTCATGAAAGGAAGAGTCCAACAATGCAGCAAATTGCATTATTGTCCGATTTTAAGAAGTTGCCACAGACACCCCAGCCTTCAGCAACCATCACCCTGATCAGTCAGCAGCCATCAACATGGAGAAAAGACCATATACCAGCAAAAAGATTACAACTTACTGAAGGCTCGGATGATGATTAGCATTTTTTAGCAATAAAGTATTTTTAATTAAGGTGTGTACACTGTATTTTTAGACCTAATGCTATTGCACACTTAATAGACTACAGTACAATGTAAACATAATTTTACATGCACTGGGAAACCAAAAAATTCATATGACTCACTTTATTGCGACATTCACTTTATTGCGGTGGTCTGGAACCAAACCTGCAGAATCTCCAAGGTGTGCCTGTAGTCAGAAAATTTGATGTCTGTGGTGAGACTGGAAATTAACAGCCCTAAGTATTGATTTTTTTTTCCATTTTGTAATCATTCACTATATTATTCAGCCTGTTTTTCCCCTAATTTGTTCTACAGCAGCCAGTTACAATAGAAGTCCGTTTCTTTTTAAACAAACTAGCACTGCTAGTTGCTTTTTATGTTAAAGCTCAAAAGAAATTCACACCTGGTGACAGGGTATATGAATTGTAGTTAATAAACCATTACTCTCTGTGAACATTATGATTCTGGGTTTCTACTATTATATATTTCTTAAATAAAATTTTTAAAAATCTCTCTCCATTCAGTACAAGTAAAATAGGCTTAACACTAAGTAATTGCTGGATCATTTTTGTCAGATATTTTTATTGGAATTGCATGGTAACTATTAAAATGGGTTTGCATTTTCTTCAGGAACATTAATTTTCGGATTAAATAAAATACAAGGTCTTATTTTAAACCAGGCTCACTTTATACAATAGACCTATTTTTTTAATGTGCTACCCTACACTTAATGTCATTAGTAAACAATATATTTAGTCACACAGGAGTACCAGGCTTATAAATTTAAAACACTCCAGCATCCTGTTATGCCAGCTGAACCCTACACAGTGATGTAACCTAACAATAGCTACTTACATAACCAAATGAATATAGGAGCTCAGATTTTCCAACACAGATGCTGCCTCTTATCTGGTCACTGTAGGACAATGTCAAAATAGTGATCATTACCTGTATATGTTGAATCTCTATTTAGTATTTTTCTGGGAAGAATGAGAAATTGATTGTTATCCAAATCCTTTCACAGAATTCCATGGGAAGTCTATCAAGTGAAATTTTCCAGGAGATTGTTCTTAGCTCTAGAGCATTATTATGATATGCCATGTGATTTATCTTCAGATTACATCTGATGTACATGGGATTAACAGTCTGTAATGATAATATCACCTACCATTAATAGCCAATGATTGTTAAGCTCTTACAAAGCAATGTGCTACATCCTTCATATGCTTAATCTCATTAAGTATTCACAAAAGCCCTATGGTAGATTTTATTGTTTTCCCACTTCATAGATAAAGAAACCGAGACTCAGAGAGGACAAACAATATACTAGCAGTTATACAGCTAGAAAATGGCAAATCCAGGATTTAAACTAAGGTTATCTGACTCTAAAGAGAAAATTGCCCTGGCCAATTGTCTAGATTTTTTAAATAGTTACTTCTATTTTTTAAATTGTATGCCTTCTATTTTTCTCTAATGTCCCAGCATTTGGTACTAAACTGAAAAGTTTGGCACCAACTGAAACACAGTTCAAGCATCTATACAAGTTATTTGCAGATAAATGACATTTTACCTTTTTAAAAATTGGTAAATTGTGATGTGTTTATAAGAGATAAAGTAATAAATAAAAATTAGTACATATTTTTATATGTACTATAAAAAAGTTTGTTAAATTCAATTTCCTAGTTACTATTAATTATCATAAAGACTGTTCGGATTTAAAAATAATATTTATATAAAAATATAGGTTTGTAAATAAGGAAAAAATTTTACAATACTTGAATCACAAATGCTCTAAGGGGTAAGAATCCATAGGAATCCTCTAGCCCCTTCTGCCACATCATGCCCAGTTCCCATCCACTCTCTATAACATACCCATCGGATGCTCCAGGACTCTTCAATAGCATTTTCATGAGTGGAAATAATATCGCTGCTTAATTGGCCCCCAATCTAGGGTAACTATTTTATAAGCTTATTCCATGTTTTCAGGCTGCTCCAATTGCTTAACTTCTTCCAGAAATAATTTTTGTCCCTATCCTTACTAAGTTAGATAACAAAATTCAAAACAATTGGTCAGAATAACAATTGTAACAACAATAAATAAGTTGTGTCTCCTCACATTCTATTTGTCCTTGTAGTTTTATGTCTCCTTAATTCCCTAATATGATTTAATAGAGTTTCAGGAGGGAGCACAAATATATGTTTTCAATTGGTGTATCTAAGTGGAGGTGTCTCAAAAATGTTTCACTTCCATAGCTTCACAGACCATAGAGGCATAGTGGTCTGTTTTCTTTTTTTAGGCACTGCCTATGTGCTCAAGAGATTCTTGCCACTCTATTTGAGAAGAGAGCAGGATTCCTCAGCATGGGAATTTAATATTTTGTTGATTTTTGTGTGGGTCTCCATCCGCTGAGATAACCCCTATGACCACATAAACACATTCAGATTCCATAGAGGCATGCCCCAGGTGCACCCTTCCCCACACATACACCCACCCCCGATACACTGCACCAGTGACCCTCCCCTGCCACGGTTACCAAAATAACACTTCCACAATTGAATTCTCAAGCACAGTCCTCTACTTTCCCAAAATTCGCCTGTTTCTTTCTCTAGCCCTTCCCCCATCTCTATGGATAGCCCAACCCACAATCCAACTCCGTTCACACTCACACTCCAGCATCGCTGACCCCACTCACGTCACTGCACCCCCACACCTCCACCCACTGCCAGACCTTCCCCATTCACCTTATCATAAAGTCTGCCCAGAATTGAGTCAGCTCACCACTCTCCACTTCCTTTCTATCTCCTTGTAACCTATCTTCCAGACTCTACCTCTATGAGTCTGCTCAATATCTTTAGTTCATATCAGTGAAGTCATGCAATATTTGTCCTTTAGTGACTGGATTACTTCATTTAACATAAGGGCTTCAAGATTCATTCATGTTGTCACATGTGTCAGTACTTTATTCCTTTTTTTTTTATATAAGATTGATTTATTTACTTTTTTTTAATCCATTTTTTAAACAACCCCCCCCCCCGTTTCTGCTGTTTTTGTGTCCATTCACTGGGCAATTCTCTGTGTCCGTTTCCTGCCCTCTCTTTTCATTCTTC
>JAQZBX010006632.1:0-52626 GCA_029593785.1 Cabassous unicinctus | reverse complement strand
GGAGGAGTGACGAAGAATGTCAAATAAGATTTACCTTTGGGCTGAAAAGTGTGCATTTGTATTAGGCAAACCAGTCATCAGTGACCTTTTTTTTTTTTTTAAAGATTTATTTATTTATTTTTTTTATTTATCCCCCCCCTCGCTGCTTGTGCTCGCTGTGTCCATTCGCTGTGTGTCTTCTCCGTGTCTGCTTATGTTCCCCTTGCTGTGAGGTCCCGCTGCATCAGCCCACTGCGCCGTGCGGGCTGGCCTGCTCTCACAAGGAGGCCCTGGGAAGCGAACCCGGGGCCTCACACATGGTAAACGGGGGCTCTATCGGTTGAGCCACACCCGCTTCCTGTTGTGAGGACTTGCTGCATCAGCCCACTGGGCTGCGCGGGCCGGCCTGCCCTCACAAGGAGGCCCCGGGAAGCGAACCCGGGGCCTCCCATATGGTAAACGGGGACTCTATTGACTGAGCCACTCCCGCTTCCCCATCAGTGACCTTGGCAGCAATCCTTCAATGTTTGGTGAGAGGAGAATGAGGGATGAGGAAGTAGAGACAAGCAGTATAGCATGTAGGCTACTAATGACTGACCTTTAGAAGAACAAGGTAGTGTCAGAGTTTAAAGGGGCCCCAAAAGTTCAACTCCTGTTTTCCCACCACAATTCTAAGCCACTTGAGTGGTAGGAAAGAAGAGGGAGGCAAATGGAGAGCAAAATGTCACCTTTATTAGGGATAAAGCTGGTATTGGGGAAGGTGGCTCTAAGTGTCCAGCAACAGTACCCCAGAATTAGACAGACAGGCCCAGCCATCACAGGCAACACTGGACTATCCCAGCCTCCCTGCACAGGAGCCGTCCCTGGAGAGCGTAAGCCATGTGATAGTAGGCAGAATGCGAGCTTTCTGGGGCCTGCTGGCGACCCAGAGGAAGAGAGGGGTAGAAAGATGAATCAGCTAAGAACTCATCCCCGGCTGGGGAGAAGGGAGAGGAGGTGGGGACAGGAGTATTTTAGGAAAATCCCTCTTTGTGGGAATAAGGAATGCGGGTGGAGAACACCTCAACAGGCAGACCTATATATCCCAACCCAGAGGGATATAAGTATAGTATGATTGTGTTTCACAAGACCATATGCATGCATATGATGAAGAATGGTTACTTATGGGGTAGGATTGGATGGACTGCGGGGAGGGGGAGGACGCCAGGAGGACAACTTCTGGATGGAAAGGATAAAGGTGCGGGATTAGATGTAGTTTTACTTTGTTTTTCACATCTTTTTAAAAGCACCTACAGATTAACGACTGCTTTTTAAATTGTGTTTTTTATCATTACATGTATATAATGCTTCTAACTTTAAATTTCATTTTGTTGGGTATTATAGTACAGTAATTCTTTCCTGCTGTTTTATTTGCGTTTACCTTTTATCTTTTGCCCACCTTTTCCTTTTCAACCTCTCTTTATTAGCTTTTGTTAAGTGGGTTTCTTTTCTTGTATATAGCTTATAAATATGTAAATTTAGTATAACAGACAATATACTGAATTTTATTCCTTCCATTTCATTTCATGTTTATTACTTATCCCCCAACTCCTGATTTCCCAAATTTGTTAGCTCCAGTCACTATCCAATTCTTTTATGTCTCATGTTAACTTGGGAGCTCTACTCTACTTTTCCTTTCCATTAATAGCTTCCTCCTTCTTTTTGCCCCACACAAGTCAAACTCATACTTTTCTTCTATTGTATGAAAACAAGAGTCTGGCTATTTCTCCTAAATTCTCCATTCTCTTGCTGTTTCTTCTGCCCAGGAGGGTGAAATCCTCAGAATGCTTTCACTTCCCACTCTCTCCCACCAAAATGAGGCCAGGGGAAATCTGTTACCTCCCCTCTTTCTCTTCTAGTACTTTTAGTTCCAGGCTTTTATTAGCATTTCCCTTAAAATATGTCTCTTCTATTTTGAGCACTTACATTAAAAACTTCTAGACAGTCTATTATTATCCATTCATATTTAACTAATTATGTAGTGTAAGGATCCTTCCTCACCACATTTTTGTTGTTGTTGTTTGTTTTTTCCCTTTCATCCTCCCTCCATCCTTCAGGCTTTAAGCTGATTCATTTACTGTTTTGTTATATCTTTTCTTAAACTTTTTTTCTTGGATGGAAGATACAGGTAACTTGTTCTTTGAAATTTTGCATATCCTCACGTGTTTCTTTCACCCCGACAAGTGAGTCGAGTCTTGGATGCAGGATTCTTGGTGTGCAGTGTTTTTCTCTTGGTAATCTTTGCCTGATTTGCTTCAATCTTCTCTACTTTAGGTGTTAGAGAAGAGAAAGCCAATGGGCTCCTTCTTGATCTACAAGTAATTTACACTTTCTTTCAGAAAGACTGTAAGATTTTCTTTTCTCCTTAGACTTCAGGAATTTACCAGGCTCTGGCGCGTTTGTACCTGCTGAGAACTTGCCAAAGCCTTCCAATCAGCAGACTCAGACCTTTTCTTTAGCTTGGGAAATTTACTTCCTAGTGCTTATTACCCGTCTCTCTTCTGTCTGCTGAATTTGTCAGGCAGATCTTGTCTTTTGGTTTCAGAAAGTCATTTTGTGCTCTACTGGAATCTTTTAATCCTGAAATTCTTATTATTTTTAAGGTTATCACTGTTTTCTAGTGGCTGTGTTTCTGGAGAGCCTCTTCTAAGAGGATTGTTGGGCCCTAAGCTATGATAGAGTTTCCTTTCGTTTGTTCTCTGGGCTCAGTCAGTCCCAGGGGCTGGGGTTCCTCCAGAGGGGGCAGATCTCTCTTATCCCCTATTAAAGCGCTAGGAGGAAGGCTCTCTTTCCCCAGTTTTCTCACATCATCCAGCCTCAGGGGTGGAGACAAACTCAACCCAGCCCTTTGGCCAGATACTGTTGACCCCTTATGGCTACAAAAGAGGGGCCATTTGGAGATCAGGTGTTTACATGCACAGCTTTCAGAAAGCAGAGTGTCCCCCATTCAGTTCAAGGTTCATAGTCTGACCTGAGCTTCCCCTGGCTGGAGCCAGTCCTCCAGTGCCTGCTCTGAGTTCCTAGGCTCTACTGGTGGGTGCCATTTCGGCAGAAATTCTTTTGGTCCCTCCCACGTAGCTTCTGGAGACCTGAGGCCTAGCTGATCTTGCTTGTCACTCTGGCTTCTGAGCCCAGGGAGAAAAGGTCTTGGGCTGTCAGGTTCCAAACTCACATTTCTTTTGGATCCGTAATCATCCCTGAGTTTCAGAGACAATGGCTCCCCCAGACCTGATCTCCAGGAAAGCATTTTCTTACGTCATTGCCTCTCTGGACAGCCCACAGTGGGGCTTGGCTTCCTCTGTCTTGCCAGGTTTACACATGCTAGCGTTCAGTGCTTGCCCCCACATTTGTTTTTCCTTGGAGCCAAGGGCTGCTCTAAGCCCTTTTCTGCTTCACCACTTTGAAGCCTTTCCTTGCCCAGTTCTTCCACTTCCCATCCATCATCTTGAGCATTCCTGACAGTCCCAATATTTGGGCAAGGAAAGTTCTGACTTTCAGAGAACAGGGCATGGGTGAAGGCTAGTGAGGTTTCAGTACTGTGACCTTGGGCAAGTCACTTGCCCTTCCTGAGCCTTGCGTCCCTCATCTGTAAGATGGTGATAAGACCTGCCCGACCCACTTCACAGGCTTCTTAAGTGGCTCAAATGACATGAGAAAGTACCTTGAGAACTTGAGTGCTCTACATATATAAGGCTTTGTTTTGTTCTTTCTCAAAACAGTGGTTCAGGTTTCTTAAGTGGGGCTTTGCAGTATCATCTTACTTCCATGGATTTGGCAGTCTCAAAGCCACTCTTAGAGCTTCTCTTCATAATTTCTTTCAACTTCGGAAAACAATCACTTTCATATTCACCGAGAGGCAATACCTTCAGTTGAAAAAGAGAAGGCTTCTCTCTACAGTCTGGCATGTTATATTTAAAGTCAATGAATGCTGGAATTTCCAGATCTGTCTCTGACACAAATCATGCATAGACATAGAGATGTGGTCCAGACTTCCCTTCAAGGAAAGACTTGCTGCCCAGCAAGGGGTGAGGTCAGGGGTGCCGCAGCTGCAGAGAGCTACCTTGCTCCAGGTCACCCCCTTCATGGGGCAGCCCACATCTGGTGACTGAGTGAGATGAGGTAAAAGCCCAGCAATTCTGGCTCAACATGAGACATGCAAAAGGGCAATACTGGATCCAGAGCTTTCCAAAGAGGCTTTGCAGGGCTGCATCATATTGGACTTCTCCCTCTGCCATTCTGGCTTCTTTCACAGGTGTCAATCCCTAAATTCCATTTTAGTGTCTGCTTCTGGAGAACCCAATCTGTGACAACTAGCTACAGTGCACTATGAGGGCATGTCTGTTCCAAACAAAGAAACAGCAGAATGGGTAGAGGGGGGATTTGAACTGGCACTACGGCTACAATCTTGGACAGCTCCATGTCTGAAAATGAATAGGTGACTTGAAAGTCTAAGATGCTGCAAATATATTAAGTGGGAATATGTTATTACCTGTCCCACTTGACCCAAAATCTCATGAGGAAAAAAGGATCATCTATTTTCACTATCACCCCTAGAGAGAACCTACTCTTACCTTTGAAGCACTTTCTCAGAAAATGCAAATATATGCTGGGTATTATGCAAAAATCCCAGCTAATACCAAGATTAGTAAAATAATCTAAATATTAGTCATGGTTTGGGTTTTCAGCTATCTTTCTTATTTCATTAGGAACGGTGAGTTTAATGCCTGAAGTTGACTCTGGTGGAGGTCAGAGGCCAAACATAGTTTCCATAGTGACAGAAGCCATTGTGAGTCCTAGCAATAACAGGTAGTTTTTTTAAAAAAGAAAATCTGTCATCCATCTATCCACTCTCACCCCCAAAACACACACTTAAAACCCCTCACTGGTTTCCCACTGCTCTTACAATAAAGACCCAGCCCTACAAGGTCCCACCCACAGAGTCTGGCCTTGAGTCTGTATGCAGCCTCATTTCACTCCATTCTCCTCCTTGCTCCTTATGTTCTCTAGACTACAGCCACACTGGCTTTCTTATGGTTCTTCAGATGAGCCACACTATCTCCTGTCATAGCACATGTTGTTCCCTGTGGTGCAGCTCTATCCTCCCCCACCTCCATCTAATTAACAACTACGCATCTTCAGATTCCAGCTTAAACATCATTCTCAGGGAACCCTTCCTTGGCCTCTCACCCTAGGTCTAGGATATGTTCCTCAATTATATGATCTCATAGAATCATGCTCCTTTCTTTCAGAGTTTATCTCATTTTTAATTATACCTTCATTTCTTTGACAAGTTGGTTAATCTCTGTCTCTACAGTTAGACGGTTGGCTTCAGGAAGAGGGGAATAATATCTGGTTTTGCTCTCCATTCTATTCCTAGCTCTTAGCACATTTCCTCGCAGAGAGTAGGCAACTTAATTACTGTTTGTTGAATAAATGAATGAAAGAGAAAAATCACTGACTTTGGTGGGGGTGTTTTGAGGTTTTGGGGAGTTAAAATATAGGTATGGGAATAGAAAATCCCAAAGAATCCACAAGAAAATGAGTAAAGCTAATAAATGAATTCAGCAAAGTTTCAGGGTACAAGATTGTCTTGGTTTGCCAGGCTGCTATGACAATTGCCACATTGATTGGTTTAAACAACAAGCATTTATTGGCTCATGGTTTTGGAGGCTGGAGTCCAAATCAAGGCATTGGCAAGGCCATGATTTCCCCACAGTCTGCCACATTCTGATGCTGATTTGCCACAATTCTTGGGGTTCCTTGGCTTGTACCTCTGCCTCCCGTCACATGGCGATCTTTCTCTTCTGGTGTTTGTGGACTTTCAACATCGTCCTTTGTGGCCTTTTCTTGAAAGGCTGCTTGTAAAGCCGCTACAACTCAACAACAAAAATTACAAACAAGCCAATTTTAAAATGTGCAAAAGACTTAAATAGACATTTCTCCAAAGAAAATATACAAAGAGTCAATAAGCACATGAAAAGGTGCTCAACATTTTTAGGGAAATGCAAATAAAAACCAGGATGTGAGATACCACTTCACATTCATTATGATGCTGATTTCAAAAAAATGGAAAATAACAAGTGATGGCAAGGATGTGGAGAAAGTAGAACCATTGTGCATTGCTAGTGGGAATATAAAATGGTGGAGCCACTGTGGAAAACAGTTTGGCAATTCCTCAAAACCTTAAACATAGAAGTACCATATGATCCAGCAATTCCACTTCTGGGTATATACCCACAAATTTTTAAAAAACAGACTCAGATACTTGTCCACCAATGTCCACAGCAGCACTATTTGCAATAGCCAAAAGGTGGAAACAACCCAAGTATCCATCAACACATGGATAGATAAACAAAATGTGGTGTACACATTTTGTAAAAAAAAGTTGTAAAAAGGAATGATACAACATGGATGAACCTTGGAAAAATTATGCTAAGTGAAATAAGCCAGACACAAAAGGACAAATAGTGTATTATTCCACTCATATGAAATATCTAGAATACACAAATTAATGAAGACAGAAAGTAGATTAGAAGTTATCAGGGACTAGGGGGAGGGGATTGAGGAGTTACTGATTAATGGGTAAAGAGTTTCTGTTTCGGGTCATGAAAAACTTTTGGAAATGGATGGTGGTGATGGCTGTAAATCATTGTAAATGTAATTAATGCCACTGTATTGTATACTTAATGATTAAAAAGGGAAATTTTATTTTTTATATATATTTATGTAATTTTATCATGATAATTTTTTAAGTAGGGGTGAGAGTTAAAATCTGAGGAGCCAGGGTGAAAGATGTACATGGTGGAAACTACTGGAGAGACCTTCTCCATAACCACTGGCAGGGAGAAAGGGTGAAGGAGGGAGGAGAGCAAAGCAGTGCTACCAGAAGTTACAGCGCTGCTGCTGACTTCATCACAGAAGATCAAAATACCAAGTGCAGGACCTTAAAGCAAATGAAAATTATTCACTTCACAATCAGAAGGAGATTCTGTGGACTTAAAGTCAGAGTATATTCTTGAATTGAATTTTATTCTCCAGGGCCCTAAAGTTAACCAGCTGGAATCATTTTTAAGGACCATTCTATTTAACTTTTGGAAATGAAGTATGTGTCTTTTAATGGGAAATCTACTTCTCATTGTAAAGACAGCACACAATGTTCTTGGCTTCTTTGGTCCCCCGAAAAGGGAATTTAGATCTCTCCCTATGTTCCCACTGTATCTTGAACCCCTTATGTCAACAAAGCAGGCAGGATTGATAGCTACCTTTTTTTTTTTTAATAATAAGTAGAAAGTACCAGCGGGAAGTGCCAGGCAGGGCAGCCTGGTAGGAGACTGTCAAGAAGTTTCAGGAGGCTCAGGAGTCCAGAGATTGAAGGGCCCCGTGTAGCCAACCTCAGAGCCACTGCGTTCAGACAAGAGCTCAAGTGTTCCACACATCCAAAAGATTTGTTTCTCGAAGAGCATCAACAAAGTGTGATTAGCTAACCAATTGATTAATCAAATATTCCTACTTGGCACAAGCCCCTGCTGTGAGGGACACAGGGGTAACAGGTCCCTGCTTCAGGCATACTACAAGCCAGCCGAGGAGCTATTAAATTGTGGAGACAATAAAACTGTTCAAAAGCTCAGGACACAGTATAAATTGGGTCAGCAAGTTCAGACCCAATAACCAATAATGCCAACATCCATTGAGCATTTATTGTAGGCAGTACTTTAAATCTTCACAGCCCTATGAGAGAGATACAATTACAGTCTCCTTAGAGAAATTGCGTAACTTACCCAATGTACACAGTTAGCAAGTGGTTTCAGGCCAGGCCCATCTGATTCCAAAGCCCATGCTCGTAACTGCTGTGTCCCTGGGCCTTACAGAGTTCAGAGAGAGGAAGTGCTTTGGGCTGGCACAAGATGGGAAGGCTTGATGAAGAAAGGGGCTCTGAATTAGGCCTTAAAAGGGGGCAAAACTGAGACAGGCAGGAGAAGGAGAAAGGTTGACACATGGAACTGTGGTGGAGAGAGCTGTTGTAGAGAGAAGGAAGAGGAGGAAGGGAAAAGAACAGAGCAGGGCCAGCTGCTTGGATACAGATATTTTGAGGTGGTGGACAAGTGACAATACCTGCCTTGTAGGCTGTATCAACATGCCCCACCATTCTCTTTCCTTGTAAAATGCCACTGAAGACAGTACTGGGAGAGGAGTCTGGTGGAGAGGAGGCTGGCCTTTCCTTTGCCCTCCTTCTGCCCCTCTCTTGGATCCAACCCCATAGTCCATGCCACAACCCTTCTAAATCCTATATCCCCAAAGGGTAGCATCTTGGCCTGAGGTTGTCTGATAAAGCTTGACTGGCTGGCTGGCTTCATTTGCCTCCTAGCTCTGGGCTCTGAACAAGAGGGGGTGTTGTCAGGCTTCCACCCAATCTTCTGACCGTTGGTCAGCCAGCCTTCCAAGAAG
The DNA here is from genome assembly GCA_029593785.1 of Cabassous unicinctus. Taxonomy (NCBI): domain Eukaryota; kingdom Metazoa; phylum Chordata; class Mammalia; order Cingulata; family Chlamyphoridae; genus Cabassous; species Cabassous unicinctus. Next base: position 44,163 of record JAQZBX010006632.1, on the reverse strand, counting down.
AGGTGGAGGCAGTTCTGTGGCTTAAGCAAAGTTTGGTTCTTGAGTTTCATCCTCTGCCCCACCACACAAACTTCATTCTACCTAGAAATGCCCTCACTGTATTGCAAGCCATTCATTCTTTCTTTCACTCAACAGGTAATTACTGAATGCCTACTTCAAGCTAGGGGCTGTTAGGGGTTAGGAATGAGAGAGTCAAACAAGACATAGGCCCTAACCTCGAGACTTAGACTCTGTGGTTGGTGATGGGCATTGGTGGCAGATGGTCAGTCAACAGTACCTGCAATGTTAATATAAAGTGAAGCACAGGATGCTCCGTGGCGGTCTCACTGCTTACACTCTCAGCTGCATGTCTTGTTCACTCCTGTACCTCTAATGCCCATCACAGTGCCTGACATGCCTAGTAGGTCCTCAGTAAACATTCACTAAATTAAATGAAGGTCTTGCTGATACTGAGTACCAAATCTTCCTCTCTGTGGTTTCTCCCCATTGGTCCTAAATCTGATACCTGGATGAAAAGAGAATGAGGGTACATGACAATTTGTCAAATAGGATGCAGCATGTTAAGATTGGCAGGAACTGAACAAAGTTGTCTACCCACAACCCCCTCCTAGCCATCATCTCCCAAAGTCGGGGTCCTTCTTGGACCTTCATGTTTTCCTAATTCCTCCTTACTCCAGATGCTCTTCTAAGAATATTCACATTGGTCAATGTCCTTATTTAAATCCAGGAACTCAGACCTCAACACAGAACTTCTGATTGAGATGCAACTTCAGTTTTCTTCTGTTTCCTCAGAGGAACTATCCTTGGCACCTCAATAGGAGGCAAGCAGACTGATTCCACCTGGACTTTCTCTTCTATGCCAAAAAACCTAGCTGCAAGAATTGGAATGTAAATCCTTGGGGAGGGGATGATTAAAAGCTCCTACCGTTAAGTCAAAAGGTGCTTATGATCCCATCATCCTACTGGTCCCCATACTCCCTTCTCACTGTGCTCAAACAGTTGTGGCCCCATATGCTGCCAGAGGGAGTTCTTGCTCTCCTTGAAGGTTCTAGCTGGCTGTGCCGGCTGGGAGCTGCCTCCTCTTGAGATACTGTGCCATGGGAAGAGCAATCTTGGCTTCGGGTTGGGGTCTTCCACACCATCAGGGCCTCCTGCTGGCCTGAAGGCCCCAGGATGGCAGAGCCACTCTAGGGGAAGCTGAGAAAGACAGGGTATGAAGAGGTCCACAGAGGAAGCTGAGAAGTGGCCATGTTTGGGGTCAGTGGCCCTTGAACAAGCAGGCATCTGAGCTGACAAGAAAGGGAGGATACTGTGAAGGTGTAGTTAGGAAACTTGGAGCAACTGCTCCTGCAAGCAAGGCAGGCTAGGTAAGGTCCCAACTCCACCTAGCCAGGGCCCTCTAGGGAGCCTCTAACTCTCCAGCCCTCCAGCCAGAAAGCACCTCAGGTATCCCCTGGTCCAAACTGCTCATTTTACAAATGCAGAAACAGACATCCAGAGCCAGCCTGGACTTGCTCCAGTATCCCAGCTGGGTAGTATCCCAGAGTGGGGCTAGACTCTTGTCTCCTGATTCTAGGATTCATTTTTCATCATCCTGCCTCCTCCCAGGGATGAGTTCTCGAGCTGAGGAATCCTGGAGATCTCCCTTCATGGATCACTCCTGCTTGCCAGGCAGGATTGGGTTTTTCTGGTTCTGGTGGCTGACCATTCTAACCCTCCCATGCCAACTGTCTCCCTGTTCCCATCTACCACCTTCTTGGGAGAGATGCTTGGCATCTTCCCGTGGTGGTTGGGAAAGGTGAGGGGCAGCCTGAACTGGGCCCAGCAGCAGATCGCCCAGGGACAGCAGGCAGTGCCTTGGCATCTGGGCACGGATCCGATTCTCCAGAGAAGGCAGTGGGAGTTAAGGAGAGAGGAGGTGATGGAATCCAGAGACTTCTCAGGGCATAAGAATTCCTACTCTCCCCCTCAGTCTGACCCTCTCTCTGCCCACCTGAGCATCGGCAGTGCCCACAGGCAGTGGAGCGGGAGAGGCGGGTTTGCTCTGCCGGGCACTGGGAGAGCCGGCCCTGCCTGCCCCTCCTCCGCAAGCTGTCTCCACTCGCTCTTCTCCCCCTCTCCGCCCGCCTGTCCCTCCGGGCTGCTCGGGCGCCACCACTACTGTCCCCAACCCGCGCCGCCAGCCGGGCCAAAGGGCGGCGTGACTCACAGCGCTGCCACCAGCCCACGGTTGCCCGAGGCGTATATAGGCTGCCCGGGCAGGCGGCGGCCGAGCCCTGTCACGCCCGAGTAGCTCAGAGCATGGCCCGAGGCGCGGAGCGGTGCAGCGGAGACGCGGGCTGGGGCCTGCGCGGCGCCCTGGCGGCCTTGGCGCTGCTCTCGGCGCTCAACGCGGCGGGCACGGTGTTCGCTCTGTGCCAGTGGCGCGGGCTGAGCGCGGCGCTGCGGGAGCTGGAGGCGCAGCGCGGCCGGGAGCAGCGCGAGGACAGCGCCCTGCGCGCCTTCCTGGCCGAGCTGAGTAGCTCGCTGCGCCGGGACCCCGCGCCACCCCCGGACCCGGCCAGCGCGGCGCGTAACAAGCGCAGCCACGGCGGGGAGCCAGCGCCGCACATACGCGCCGAGAGCCAGGACATGTTGATGATGATGACCTACTCCATGGTGCCGGTAGGCGGAGGCTCGGCTCCCCGTGGCGCCCCCGCCGGGATGGGCGGCGGGAGGTCCCGACGCCCTCTTACCACCCGGCCAGGCGGCGAGGCGTGGAGGAGAGAGAGCCCTGGGTCTGAGCACGGCTGGGTGACTTTGGCAAGCACCTTGGCCCTCGGCGGTCGGTTTCCTCATCAATGGGATGGCGGGAGATGGGTGAAGAGGGTCTCTTTGACCTCTGATGTTGAGTCTGCAGGTAAATGAATGGCATGGGCAGTGTTTTCAAGGGCCTGCTGTCCTTCCTAACTTTTGACACAAGTTTTTGCCACCACCCCCTTCCACGCCCCCACCACCCCATGCCTATGCCATTCGCGAGTGGCTGGAGCCCTCTGAGAACTGAGGCGGCATTTCTGAAAGGACTCTGGCTTCCTAGGTAAAGGCAGTCTTTCCCGGACATAATCAAGTGGTCTGGCTTTTCACCTAATTTAGGCGCATCCCCATTTGATTGCTGACAATCAACCCTAATTTTATTGCCCACACAGGGCCTAGGTGCTGAGAAAGTTTCTCCTGGGTCTAAAATGGTTCCAAATGGGAGAAATCAATACGGAGAGTTTATTTATTTATTTATTTTTAATGCAACACCAAAGCTGAGATTCTTAATATGGGGCCTGAGGATTGGGCTCCAAGCACCTGGGCCCTAGGGGAGTCTATGGAACTCCAGAAATTACCAACTTAATTGTGTGCGTGTGTATGTGTGAGCATGTGAGCTTGAGTGTGCATGCCCATCTGGGAAGAGTGTCCATAGCTTTCTATACCTCTTTCAAAAGTTTAAGAAACATTTCTCTAAAGATAAGCTTTTAAAACAAAGCTTCAAAATTCTTTTTTTCCATTCTTAAGTTTCTGTGCTTTTGCTGATTTTAACTCAGTAATTATTTAACAATTAAATTTAGATTGCATTTCAGTCACCATTACATTATCCATTACAATGGCTATGGTCTTTTTTCACTTCATAATTAGATAGATTCCAGTTCTGTCACCTCAAGTCAAGTGTGAGCCATTCTTCAGAACCCTAGGTATTTGAAGATAAATCTACTTAAAGCTCCTGTTATTGTAGAAGCTTTTAAAAATCTTACGTGAGCCAAAATGCTTTAAAAACTACATGGAAGTACTACACACTTCAAACACATCTTTTGAAAGAGATGAAATTTTCCATTCCAGGCTTCATTTTTATCTGTATTACCATTTAAAAATCTAGGCCCAAGCAAAAATTTCAAAAAAGACCACTGTCCTTTTTCTCCTTAGGACAGGGGTTCTTAACCTTTTTTGTTCCATGGGCCCCTTTGCCAGTCAGGTGAAAACCACGGACCCCTCACTAAGTCCACACTATACTGTGTATTATTTAATAAATATATCACACCCGCACCAACACGTCCCCATAAGAACAATGTTGTTTTGAATTTCAATTCAAGCTCATGGACCCCTGGTTAAGAACCCCTGCCTTAGGAGAATTCCCTCTTCTCTCCTGGCTGTCTATCCTGCATTTTAAGAGTTCTTCGATCCCCTCTAAGCACGAATAGTTTATATTTTTCATTCTGTTTTTATGGTAGGTGTTTACGTATTCAGATTACAATCTATTCAGTCACTAACACAAAAGAATGGAGAGACTCAGTTATGCATAATCGGAAAGATTTAACTTTAGGTGACCTGACAGTGCCACCACCAGCTCTATTACTGGTCAGAGAGCAGAAACGTCATGTTTGTCAGTCTCTGAAGCATTTGTAGATTATCACCAGCTTATCGCCCACCTGCAATGGTTATGTTTAGACATTTTAGAGCCACAGAGGGAACTTCCATGCAGGCAAAGAGAAGGCAGCCATCATATTGCTGGCTTTTCTCTTGGGAGTGGGTCTCAAAACTTAATAAGTTTAGGGATCACCTGGGGAGCACATTAAACATGTAGATTCCAGGGCCCCACCCTCAAACCTACAGAATCATCTCCAAGGGTAGAGCCCCCGAATCTGCTTTCTTAACAAACCCCCTGTCCATCCCCCTCCCCCACCCCACCCCTGGACCCTGTGCTACCATCCTCCTGGTGAGTTTGATGCAGTTGGTCCCGGCACCACTCTTTGGGAACTCTAGAGCTCTGCTTCTGTAATTTTAATGTGCATATGAATCTCTTGGGGATCTTGTTAAAATGCAGGTTCTGGTTCAAAAGGTCCGAGGTGAAATAAAAAATCCTGCATTTCTAACAAGCTCCCATTGCCACTGATGCTGGTCTAGGGAGCTCACTTTGTGTAGCAAGGTTCTGGAGCAGTGGTTGCTCATTGGAACCCTCTGGGGAGCTTTGAAAATGACTGCTGCCTGGATCCACCCCTAAAGCAGGGGTTCTTAACAAGGGGTCCGTGAGCTTGAATTGAAATTAAAAAAAAAAAAAAAAAAAAAAAAATTACTCTTGTGGGGACCTGTTGGTGCAGGTGTGATATTTAAGTAATACACAGTATAGTGTGGACTTAGTAAGGGGTCTGTGGTTTTCACCTGACTGGCAAAGGGGTCTGTGGAACAAAAAAGGTTTAGAACCCCTGCCCTAAAGTTTCTGAATGAATTGGTTTGGGGTGCAGCCTAGCATGAGGGTGTCCTCTCACTCGCCATAGGAAGGACCTTGGCAAGCCTCCCTAGAACAATCAGGTGTGCCAAGCATTGCACCCTCACCAGGGCCCCTTGAGGGCTCTGCCTCAAACAGAGCAGCCAAGTCTGTTGCTGAAAGGCCTTTTACTTGACCTGAGCAGTACTCTTGCCATTCATCCTCATGAGTTTTTCTCATCTTTGCTCTCTGCTTTTCTCGGAACAGAGAACTATTCACACAAGAAAACAATAAAAATAAATGAATAAATAACCCTCTGGGAGCGGATATGGCTCAGGCCGTGGGGCACCCGCCTCCCATGTGGGAGGTCCCGGGTTTGGTTCCTGGTGCCTCCTGGAGAATGTGAGCAAACAATGAGCAGATGAGAGAACCATTGGGGGGGGGGGGCGAGGAATAAATAAAATAAATAAATAAATAGAGTAAATAAATCTTTTTTTAAAAAATAACCCTCCATTGGGCACCTCTAGTGGAGAGTTGTTAAGAGAATTATTTAGTGTACACCATGGAGGCAGGTGCGTGTACTGCTACCAAGGGCATCTATACATTCCCCCTGCCCTTTTATACGGTGTCAGGGTAGGTCTTGAATGAGGGTGAGATCAGAGGTCCGCACCCTGAGGTCCAAGGTCCTTAGAGATCTAGAAAAGGAAAAACAAGCTGGGTGCAGACTAACGTCAGCATTTCTAAAAGCCTTCCAAAATGGTTCATTTATCCAAGATGAGCTTCCTCAAGCTAACAGACACGTCAGGTTTCTGTGCTTTGGGCTGAAAGTAATCAGCTCAGTGAGGTAATTTTAGTTAGCACACTCTGACTGGAAGGTGGTTGGCAGCTGCAAATGACTTCGTTAAAAGGGTGAGAGAATTAATTATTACTTCAGTAGTTAGTTTGACACTGCCACACACATTAAATCTTTAAAAGCAAGAGGGGGCTATGGCGAGATGTCACAAAAGGGGCCCTGGGTGGGGGCTTGGGAGCTAGACCAATAATGAACAAAGATCTGGTGAGGGGCACAGAAAAGGGAAAATTTGACCCATCTGCCATGAACGCCTGGAGGAAATGGCTGCTTCTCTTTAGTCTCTTTTTCTCCTGACCCCTCTTTTCTTCTCATTTCTCTTCCCATCAGCTGTTCTCTCTCATCCCTCTCTCTTCAGATCTCATCTTCATCGACGTCCTGGCAGCTTTATCTTCCTACTTTTATATATTCAACATCTAGGCTGAGCACCCAATAGCAGTTTCATAAATACATATCAAATTAAACACACATAGGTGTGTGAATTTGCAAGAATATTTGTCCTTGATTAGACCCTACACATTTTGGGGCTTAGGACATTGTTCAAAATGTTGGGGGCACCCGTCTAACAACAAAATCAGTCCCACTATTCTAAAGCAGGGTTTGCAAATTCAAATAGTTTATTCAGGGAAGGCAAAGATGACTCATAAATGCTGAACAGGCATTTGGACACAATTTAACACCTATGTGTGATAAAAATTAAAAAAAAAAAAAAAACACAATAAAATGAGAATCAATGGATTCTTCCCTAACATGATAAAGTACAATTTATATATCTTAGCTCAAAAGCCAGCTCTATACTTAATGGGAAATTCCTAGAGGTGGTGCCGCTAATGTCATTATTAAGGCAGGGTTGCCCCTATCACCACTACTTTTTCAGACTGTCCTAGAAGGATTAGCCGAGCACCTAGGCAAGGGAAAGAGTTCTGAAAACATTAAAGGGCCAGGTGAAATCCTTACTATTTGCAGGTCATATAATTGTATACTTGGAAAACTCAAGAGAACCCATTGAAAACCTACTATGAAAAATATTATAAAGATTCAATAGGGGGGAGCAGGTATGGCTCAGTGGTTTGAGTGCCTGCTCCTCATGTATGAGGTTCCAGGTTCAATCCCGGGTACATCCTAAAAAAAAAAAAAAAAAAAAAAATAGAAGAAAAGATGTGCAAAGCCTTGGGTTTATCTATATTTTTATCTTTTGTGTTAAGAAAGGGAGGGGGGACCACTCTTGGAAATCACAAAAGACGCAAATGGAAAGAAATAACATGATTTTGGATAGGAGACTTAACATTTTCATGATGTTAAGTTATAACGTGTTAGGTTAATTTATAAATCTAATAAAAACATAAAGGTATCAATGTTTTTTTCTCTGAAACTGAACAAGCTAATTCTAAAGTTCATATGGAAAAAATAAACAAGCACGAATGGCAAGGAAAACTCTGAAAAGGAAGAACAATGAGGAAGAATTAGCTATACTGGATATTAAAATAAAATTGAAGCCTGAGTAATTAAAACAGTGTGGGATATGAATAGACAGAGCAGTGGAATAGAATAGAAAGACAAGAAATAGTCCCAAATACATATGGACATTTTGTCCATGATAAAGACAGCATCTCACACCAGGGGGAAGAGTTGCATTTAATAAATGATGCCAAGACAATGGGCCAGCTTAGCCCTCTGGAAAAGGTAGAGTTGGAGTCACTTCTCACAATGGGCACCTTAATCAACTCTAAGTGGATCAAAGTTTCACAGTTTCTAAAAATGAAACTCAAATTACTAGAAAGAATATATAAGTAAATTCATTTTTAGTTTTGGAATGGGGAAGGCTTTTCTTGTGAGTTGTAACTCAAAATCCAGAAGCAAACAAAAAAACGGAAAATAAAAGATAAAGTTGACTACATTTAAAAAACTCACACACAGCAACAACAACAAACTTCTGCATGGCAAACAATGAAACAAACCAAAACACTATTTAAAAAGGTGAAAGATAAATGACAAACTGGAAAAAAATACTTGCAACTCATATCGTAGATGGAGGGCTAACTTTCCTTATTATATTTATAACACACTCTTTAAATCAATAAGATAAAAACAAGAATCCAATAGGAAAATGGAAGAGACAGTTCTCAGGAAAAGAAATGCAAATGTCTCTTAAATAGGAAAAGATAATTTAAAAAAAATAAAAATTACAACTTCCTTAAAATACAACTTTCAGTTGTCAGAATGACAAAAATATAAAAGTTTGAGGACATACACTTGGGGAAGCTGGAGGGAAATAGGCAAGCTCATGCATTGCTGTTTAGCAGGCAAAATGGCACAACCCACACGGAATGCATTACCTGGAAAAATTACAAATACATTTACCCTTTGACTCAGCAACATCACTTGTGGGAATTTATCCTGTTAGAGACTTGTTCACTTATGAAATGACACATATATGTGATCATTCATTACAGAATATCTGTAAAAGCAAATCCATGCCCATCAGTATGGGACTAGTTAAATAAACTGATATATGCACTCACTGGAATAAAACAATAATGAGGAAACTATGTACTGCTGTGGAACAATCACTAGAATATATTCTAAGTGAAAAATGCAAGACAAAAATATATCTATATAGCGTTACCTTTTGTGTAAGGAAGAGAGGAAAATGAATGAAGAAAATAACAGAAGTGCTTACTTAAGGAGAGTTGGGGAAAGGGGTGGTGAGGATAAGGTGAGAGTGAGCCTTTGCTCTGTGTAGCTCCTTGCGTTGGTTTGACCTGTGAGCCAGGTGATGCGTTACTCTTTTTAATGTGAGTGAGAAGGTCCATAGGCACAAGGTGGCGTGCCAGCTGCTGCCAACCTCAGGGACGGAGAGACAATAGGGCATGGTGGGGACTATGCCAACCTGAGGCTTATAGGCTCTGTCTAAAGAGGAAGTTCTAGCTGATCATTGCCGTGCCAGATTGAGAGCTCAGTGTGCCTGATCTTTTGATTTTTCAAGAGAAGTCCAAGATTTTTTTTGTGTGAATTCTCTCAGTTTTTAAATATGGCAACAATTTAAAAATATTTTTTTATTGGCTGACAATGTGTTGGCCAAACAACCACCCATTTTGTGGGGCCATACTGGGGCTTCCTAGCCATGAGTTTGCATCTTGTAATCATGAGTGGTTTTGAACAAAAAACCTACTTTATTTAGCTTGCTCACCCCACTCCCTCCTTTTATTTACCAGCCTGGTTCTGAAAGGATAGTAGCAATTGTGTTGTTGTTGTTCCTGTTACTATTAGTCAAGATGGAGGTGATTTTTTTGCATTTTAGCCAGTTTGGGTTTTGTTTTGTTTTTCTTTGCTTTGTTTTTTTGCTGTTTCTGAAAATCATTTCTATCTTCAGTGGATGGAGATTTCCCATCACTGTGGCTTTTCAAAAGCATGTGCTCCCAATTATTCTGAGCTAGTTCCCCAGGAGGAGATTCCAGCTGTGTTAAGCAGTCACACATTATTATAAGATAGCTATTATTGTGCTTTTCCTGGTGACTGCTATGAGGTGCACTCCTAGGGATCTATACAGTCTTTTATTTATTGAGTCACAGCTCCTGTTAGCATGGATGCTGCAGCTCCTTGAAGGTGCTAAAATGACTGTGTCAGAGTTCTCTTCCCTTCCCAGCCCCTATCTTGGGTTATTTCCAAATGGTGTCAGAGGGGAAGATTTAGACCAGGGGTCTAAGAAAAAGAAAAAGACCAAATCCAGTCCCTTGCCTGTTTCTGTACATCCTGCAAGGTAAGATTTTACATTTTGTAATGACTGGGGCAAAAAATCAAAAGAAGAATGATATTTCATGTGACATGACCAATATTTGAAATTCCAGTTTCAGACGCCATAAATAAAGTTGTACTGGCACACAGCCAGGCTCCTCTGGCCAGGCACTGTCTGTGGCTGCTTTCGCGCTACAGCAGCAGAGTTGAGCAGTTGCCACAGAGACCACTGTAGAGCCCTCAGAGTCTAAAATATTTAACGTCTGGCCCTTTACAGAAAAAGCTCGCCAGCCCCCAGTTTAGACCTTGGTCCACCGCAGTAGCACTAGGATTGTTCCTTGGAGTCCCCAAGCTACCACACCAGGATTGTTCCTGCCTTGGGCTGACTCTGGGCTCTAATACCTCCCCCAGGGCGGCTGTATCCAGGCCAGAACTGACCTGCGAGACTGGCTTTCCCCGAGAGGGACGGTGTAGGACTGATGGCGCCAGGTCCTCAAGCCTTGCTGGGCCTAGATCGGCCTCTCGTACCAAAGGCAGCCAGTGTCAGGATAGCTTTTAGCCAGCCGTTCACCCCCAATCTAGGCCTCATTTCAAACTCCATCTGTTCTCTCTGATTGTAAAGGAGAAATTTATACCCCTTTAGGTCCCGCAGCATGGAGCGGGCTCTGATGAGAGATTAGAGGCCTGATAACATCAGGCCAGATGAAGGCAGGGTGGCCAAAGTCACAAACCCACACACAGAGCCTGGGACATAGGTCTCCATGGCCTTCTTCATAGCATCATGTGACTATGTGCACTTGGGAAGTCAAGGCTGTGTCTTCTGCACACACATGACACTGTGTGGTTTGATTGCATGTAAGGAGCCATTTCCTGGTGTCAGTTGTGGGTGGAGAGAGAACTTGAAGCAACACCTTTGCTAAGACTAGAGTTGGTACTATAAACACACCCATAAACCTAGCTCGTGCCTGTGGTAAGGATGGTGCAGTGAGCAAGAAAGGAGAAAGCTGGCCCCTTACCACATCCTTCAGATGCTGTCTTCATCTAGTGCATACTTAGCATACACACAAATAAAACATTCCATGTACACATAGGTTTGTCCTGATTCTCTAAGGATATATGTAAGAACCAAGTGGGTCAAGACTGAGCTTCTGGACCCATGAGAACAGGGCAGCTGTGTTGACCAAATGAATGACAGTAAACTATTTGGACCTGCTCCCAGATCCTGAGCTATTATAAAGCCACTAATCCCTTTTGAGCCAAAGCAGGAGAGGGGACAACTGCAGAAACAAGCCTGCCCCGGCTTTACCAGTCCGAGCAAGATGGAGCCTTCCTGGGAGCTGATGAATTGTTTGCTGTCGTCTTTGTCTCCACTGCTTCTCTGCCTTTCCTTCAGCCTTCACTGCCACTCTGCCAAGGATATCGTGGATTTTTGTCTTTGGCACTCAAAGCCATGTGCCTCCCTGAAAAATGCCTCTCCCCTCTGGGGAGGCAGCAGAATCCCCACAGGCCTGCCCATCATTTAGTGAACAGCCCACTGGGCCACGGGCAAAAGATCCTTGGGCCAAGGGCCCTTTCTAGGTGAGTTCCCGAACAGCTTTTCTGATCAAGGGTACTCCCACACCAAGAGCTTTATCCTCCCCAGTGTCCTTGTCCCAGGATCTCTCTGTGGCTGGCCCAGGCTCACCTCCACACGTGCTACTGCCCCTTTGACTTTTGTGGCTTATAATGGGTGAACAGTGTTCTCCCAAAATTCATGTCCACCTGACCCCTGCAAGCATGACCCTTTTTAGAAATACAGTTTTTGCAGATGCAATGAAGCTAAGACGAGGTCATACTTGACTAGGGTGGGCCTTAATCCAATGGCTGGACTCCTTTAAGAGGGAAATTTGGTCACAATGAAATACAGGAAGAAGGCCATGTGAAGACAGAGGCAGAGGTTGGAGCTATGCTGCCACAAGCCAAGGAAGGCCAAGTAGCCAAGGATGGACAGCCATCAGCAGAAGTTAGGAAGAGGCAAGGAAGGATTCTTTCCTGGGCCTTTGGAAGGAACACAGGCTGCCAACACCTTGATTTCAGACTTCTTGCCTCCAGAACTGTGATAAACAAATTTCTGTTGTTTTAGGCCACCCAGTTTGTGGTGCTTTGTTAGAGCATCCCTAGGAGACTAATACATGGCTCTTCCCTTTAACTCAAGCAGCCTGATTTTTTTCTTCCCTGTTAGGTTCTCAGCCAAATCTCTGTCCCTGATTCTTCCCTGCAATGTGCTGTGGTAGAAGCAGGGTGGACTCAGGAGTCAGACTCACATCCTGGTCCCACAGCTTGACCGAGGGGAAGTCTCTTTACATCCCCAACCCTCAGTCTCTCTATCTGCAAAACGGAGGTAACAGTACCTATTTCATAGGGTTGTTAGGATGTTACATGAGATAATATAGGTAAAGTTCAGTGCTGGGACAGGTTCTCAATAAGTGCTCATTGTTGCTGTTACTAAGATTAATCACTGTTTACTTTCCATTAGCCCTTCTTGCCCCATGCCCTCAGCATCTTGTTTCTGAAATCACATGAGTCCTTTTGCCTGGTGCGCATAATGTGACTCCAATACAGTGACTCCAGGGTTTTGAGAAAAGAAAGTTTATTAGCAAGGGCCAGCCCAGCGGAGACCAGAGGACAATAATTTCCTCAAATCAGTCTCCCCAGGCTGAAAGTTGTGCTGATGATTATGTGATTTTGTGGGGGCTGGTTTAGTATAATAAGGCAGATGGAGTGAGATTACGTGGGGTAGGAGGTGGGTCTTAGCCGAGCATGCGCTGTTTCAAAACATGCTTCGTAAAACATTGCATGTAAGAAAATGGCGGTGCAATGGCAGCTGTGGGTGTGGTTTTTACTATCATAATTAAGCAAAGGAAACTTTTAGATCAAGCTTCTCTTAACTGCACTTGTCCTTGTGACCAGAACCAATTTATTCTAGTTCTAAAGTGAAAGGAAAAAACAGGATCTAACTGGGATTTTGGGATTAGATCCTCTAATAGTCCCATTACTATGCATAAAGTGAGATGTTTCCTATTAGTATATATAAAGGGGATACAGTTTTAAAACTAAGGAAATAGAAATTTAATAAATCAGTAGGAAAGGTTACTTCTGTAAGGGGTTAGTGAAGCAGCAGCTTCCTGTCTGGGTTTCCTCTTTATCTCCAATTTCTTCAGGATGCCAGATTGTCCTTCTATCAGCTGCTGCTCTGGAATACTTTTTGGCCTCTTGAAGCCTTTGCTGGCACCACATCAACCTAAATCATCTCATCATTGGCAACAAAACAGATTGTCCTTGATGTGGGAGCTGGGCTTCCTCAGCAGTTCAGAAGTACCCAGGTCCCCACCACTTTTGCATGGCCACTGATGATGAAGTTTGACAGCCACTGAAAGACAATCATTCTGACTTCCTTTCTGAGTGGTTCAGCTATTTTTAACTTCTGCTGATTCCTGATGATGGTGGGCAGCCCTGAAGAAAGTTTGGATGGTTTTATTGGGAAAATTGAGAAAATGTGAGTAGAAGGTAGAGCAAAAACAACTTCTAAGAAAGGAACATTTACTTCTTAGGGGTCTTGTGTTCTCCTGGATATGGCTACTTATGTGGAAACTGTCAGAACAGTCCTTAGATTCCATACAAACACTCTTATCTGATTGAAAGAAAAAAAAAAAAGAAAAGACATTCTTTTTTTCTTTACATTCCTCACAACCCAGTCTCCCCCTCCACCATGAATCCTTGACCAAATCTAGTTGACATTCAAGCTTAATTTACATGCATTTTATCTACAGAATAAAGGTCATGTGTGAAACAAGTTGAAGCTTTGACGTTGGGATTCAGCTACAAAGGGAGCATTTTTCAGCCCATTAGTTGCTTTTATGTAGATCTTTGAACTTTAACAGCTCTTTATTTTAAATAGATATAATTTACTTCTAGTTTAACTAAAGTTCAGGGCATAATTGTCTTTACTGAAAGGTAGAGTTAAAATAACAAGACCAACTAAATGTAATTTGTGGAGTTTGTTCTGAATGCAATAGAGAAAGCCTTTCATTGCCACTCAGAAACTTTCTTGTGCTCACCAAACTTCTGGGAACTTGAAGGCCCTGTCTGTGCTGTATATAAAAAGCTGTAAAGTACTTTATGGTTGTCCAGAGGTATCCACATTGTGGATAACTGTACCCATGCTAGAACGATGAGGTGACAACCACAGAATAATTCCCTAGGTTTTAGTGATTTTCACTAGAAGGTGGAAAATGCCCTTTCCCTCTAGGCAACACTTGAGGATCTTAGAATCAATCACTCTAAATAGGAAGACCTTTAGAAGCAAATCCTGTACAGTGAGTTGGGTGATGAGCATCAGGGCACTCAAGAAGAGAGAAAATTGACCCAAACTAGAGTGATGAGGGAAAGTTTCATGGAGGAGACAAGACTTGAAATGGGCGGTGAGATTTGGGCAGGCAGGGTGGACGAATCATTCTCAGTGTAGGTAACCGCTTGTGCCATGGTCTGGGGACCAAAATGAAAGTGGTGTCTGCCAGGAAGAGCAAGAATCCAGGTCTACCTTCATAGGAAAGCTTAGGTTGGGGAGGAGTTTGTACTGGCTAGGTTAGACAGAGCCTTGAATTTCCACTTTTGAGAAGCTGGGAGTGAATCTGATGGGCAATTGGGAGCCATTGTAGGTCCTTTGCCACAGGAGAGTCATGAAGAATGGTGTATTAGTCTGCCAAAGGGCTGCCAATGCAAAGTACCAGAAATCTGTTGGCTTTTATAAAGGGTATTTTTTGGGGTAAGAGCTGACAGTCCCAAGGCCGTGAAAAGTCCAACTCAAGGTACCATAAGAGGTACTTTCTCACCAAAGTTAGCTGCCACATGTTGATGCAAGATGGTGGGCAATCTCTGCTGGGTTTCAGCCTTCCCCTCTGGACTTCCTATACCAGACTCAGCTCTCTTCCCAAGGTCATCTGTAATCTATCAGGCAAATGGTCATCTCTCCCTGGGGCTTTACCTGTTTGAGTCTTCTCCTTTCTGTCACATGGCAGGATCAAAATGACAAAGTTTTCTCCTCTGTGTGTCTTCTTGAGTGAATGTCCATTTATATCAGCCCACCAAGTGGGCAGAGACTCAATCTGAGTCACGACTTACAGAGCTGGTTGAATCAAAGCCCTAATCTTAACAGGTAATTTAATCAAGGGCCCCTTAACTGAATCCAATATAATCAAAGGGTATCACACCCAGAAGAATAAATTAGTTTACAAATATAATCTTTCTCTTTTTGGGATTCACAAAAACAATCTCAAACTGTCACAAGTGGCTTCTAGAATGGTGCAATGCATGAAGAATGGTGGTGCAATGCAGGAAAGACTGGCGTGGGAGACACTAGAGGCCAGAAGAAAGTTAGGAGGTTATTGGATTTGTCCAAGCAAGAAATGATTCATGTCTGCTAAGGTGGTGATATCAGGAATGGAGAGCAAGCCATTGCTTATCAAGAATGAATTGGGGGAGTGGATATGGCTGAAGCAGTTGAGTGCCTGCTTCCTACATGAAAGGTACCAGGTTCGGTCTCTGGTGCCTCCTAAAAACAGAAAAACAATAAGCAAACGAGAAAAGCCATCTCTGGGGAGCTGATGTGGCTCAGTGGTTGAGTGCCGGCTTCCCACATACAAAGTCCGGGGTTCAATCCCTCAGCCTAGGTACCTCAAAAAGAAAAGAAAACAAACAAACAAACAAAAGAATGGCAACTTGGCAACTGATTGGATACAAGAGATGAAAGCAAAAGGATCCATCTGGTTCAGGTCCATCCAACACCAAGAAGGATGGTGTGTCATGGACAGAAATGAAGAAACCCAAAAATGAGTTAGTTTAGAAATAAGGATGTTGGGTTTCTTTGGGGACTGAATATAAGATGAAAAGAGAGAAGGAAAGAGGGAAGGAAAACTGAGACATAAGAGAATTTTAGGTAGGGAGAACATCCTTCCAAGGAGAACTCTGCCTTCTCCATGAGAGAAGTCTTTCCAAATCTGAAAAGTAAAAGGCAGATTCCAAAATGATTTCAACCTTTGTAACGGTTAAGGGCTGGGCTCTGGAATCAGACCGTATTTACTCCTGGCTCTGGGACCTTACACAGGTCACTCAACCTCTCTCAGTCTCAGTTCCCTCATCCTTAAAAAGGTGATGATAATAATACCTACATTAAGGGCTAACACAAGGATTCAATTAGGTACCCCATGTAAAGTCCGTAGCACAGTGCCTGGAATGCAGTATGTAATTGCTTATTGTAATTGTTATGTTAGTATTTCTCAAGTTCTCTTTCTCTGTGCTTCTGGAAGCTTTGTAATAAAAAAGACTTTGGAGATAGAATCAACTGAACTTGCCAGAGAAAGGGCAGATTCCAGGATGCCTCTAAAGCTTGGAATCTTGAATGATTTGGGAGACAGACCATCCTGTAGAAAGAATGCTATTTCCCAGATAGTTGTTTTATCGGTTAATGGGTCCAAAAGAAGTTATTATACTAAACATAATTTGCAAATACTTGATTTCATATTTGTGTTCGTTTTGTTCAATATGAACTCATGCATTCATTCTTTTATTTACCAAATCTTTCTGAAGCTCATAGGAACAGCACCCCTGTCAGATGCACGGTCCCACCCAGCCAGGGTTCCGATGCTAACAGAAACACTTGTTTTCTCCGTGAGCATCTCACTGGCAGATGTTTTCTTGAGTAACCACTTGCAGATATTCTTGCACTTGGGAAAGGGGTGTATGAACAGGGTACAGGATGACAAAACATCTTCATAAATGTTTTGCAATATACAAAGAATGCCACAGGGCAGAGTTTGGGGGTAATGGTTTAGTTCCTTGTCCATTTCCCAACATTGGACAAGTTACTGAAATAAGTTTCGTGCACACTTTTATGACCGAAGGGTGAGGATAAGAATGCTTGGATAAAAATCAGAAATTACCTGAAGATGCTTGTTGAAGGGAACAATGTGAGCCCCAAATATTGTTAACAGTGAAAGACGTCCCGGCAGCACTCCTGCTTCAAGCAAACTCCATTAGAGGCCTCTGGGAGACAAGTGATTCTCAGCTCATTTCAAAACACTCATCTCTGCTTACCCTGGCTCCTTCTGCACTTCTTTGTTTGTATCATACAACTGTAACTTTGTTTGTGTACAGTTTTGTCTCTAATTTGTCACCTTTAGTCAGCTTGTCTTTTTAAACATATTTCACAGTGCTTTCTTTGTGCCTCTAGAGTGGTATTTGGCAATTAACCTTTTGATTGGTGGATTAATACAAGAGTGCAAATATATACTAAGGTATTTTCCAGTTTCGGGCCCTGGTTTATTGCTATGTGTTGGGGTTACAGAAATAATCACCTCTGACCTCAAATGTTTACAGCTAGAGGGGGAACAAACAAGCCACAGGCACAGGCACAAGCGCGTGATGGGGGAGTGCAGACTGCTGCGGAGCCACGGAGGAGCACCTACCAACTTGAGATGCTGCGAGGCACTGCTTTCTGGGAAAGTGACGCCTGAGCTCCCACTGGGATGATACAAGCTGTGAGGGAGCAATTATAGAAGGTTTTGTAACATTTTCCTGATTATTATAGTAATATGGGTCCATCCAGTATAGTAAGTTAGAAAACATAGAAAAGTAGAAATAAGTCTTTTTTTAAAAGATTTATTTACTTTATTTATCCCCCCTCCCCCAGATGGTTCTCTTATCTGTCTGCTCATGGTTTGTTCTCCTTCTCCAGGAGGCACCGAAACCGAACCCAGAACCTCCCATATGGGAGGGGGTTGCCCAACAGCCTGAGCCACATCCGTTCCCTGTGGGCTGTGGTGTCTGCTGGCTTATGGCATGTGCTCATTGGGCGGGGTCAGCGTCTAGCTCGCCGCAGCAGGGGCAGCATCTGCTCGTCTTCTTTTAGGAGACACAGGGACCTGAAACCGGGACCTCCTGGGTGGTAGACGGCGCCCAAGTGGTGGAGCCACATCCACTTCCCAATAAATAGTTTTAAAATAACTTGTTTCACAAACTAATAAATTAATGTAGCATGGTGACTTTATGGAGAAGTTACTCTGTGAGCCTTTGATTTATTTTATTTTAACTGCTGAAGAATCATCAGGGGGAATAGATAGACAGATAGAGAGAGAGAGAGAGAGAGATCTTCCCTACCCTATCCCCACTGCGAATTGTAGCTGAGGCTTTGTTCCCAAGGTCTGAGCTCTCAGGCACTAAGGAGCTAACTAACAGCTCTCGGAGGTTTCTGGGAGGGGAAAAAGAGAGACAGAAAAGTTTCCTTACTTGGAAGATCCTGGAAATAGGCTCTTGTTTTTGGTGGTACAGGGTAGAACTTCTCAAAGGAGGGGCGAGGACTAGCTGGAGCATCTAGCTGACCTGAAGCATCTGCTTAAAATGCCAGTTTCCAGGTCCTACAATGGACCACTGAGTCAGAATCACTGGAGATTGAGACTAGGAATCTATATGTGAATTTCTATCAAGGTGATTCCAATCCCTAAAATTAGAGAATCAGAGGCCTGAAATTAAGCCAGATCTGGTGAGAGGAGGGGTTAGAGTCTGGGAAGTTTGTGATCTAAAAGAGGACTGGCCCCTGGCTGTGTTCAATCCCAGTGCCAGGAAGGAGCTGCAGGTGTTTGAATATGGTGAGGCTGAATATTTTTTCACATGTTTATTGGTGATTTGAATTTTTTGTATCGTATAGGAATTGTCCATTCATGTTCTTTGCCCATTTTTAAATTGGGGTTTTTATCTTTCTCTAAGACACTAAGTGCTCTTTATATAGGAAAATAGCTTTTTGTGTATTATACATGTTACAACATTTTTCCTGTAATAACAATTATAACATTATTGAAAGTTAAAACGTGCCAAGTGCTACGCTAAGAGCTTTATTTATATATGTCAAAAGGTCCTTATCTTATCCTGATAAAGACCCTGTGAGGTTTTATTTTATTATTATTATTATTATTCCACGTTACAGAAGAGGTCACTGGGCTTATAGAGGTGAAACATCCTGGGGAAAGTCACACAAGCAGTGAGTGAAGGAACTGGAATTCAGACTAAGCTGTGTCTGACTCCAAAGCGCATGCTCTTTCCATTGTACCTTTCTGCATTAGTAGTTATCTGCCTTTCCATTTTGTTCTTGGGCTTTTTGTGGGGGGTGGGGGTGGCAACAACATTGAAATGCTTTCATTTTCATGTAGCCAAATTTACAAAGCCTTTTATTTCTGGGTTCTTCTATTGCTTTCATGTTTTAAAACATCTTCCCTGCCTCAGTATCTCAAGATCAGATAAATACCCACCTACATTTTCTCAGTTACATACCATTTTGTTCAAAAGTTATGTAGCAGAATAACTTCAAATAAAATGATATGTAAAAACATGTGTGTTTAAAATACAGAGATAAAAAGAGCCTGTTCCCTTTAAGAAACAATGGGCCAGAATAAGTTGTAAAATTTCAGGGCTTGAAAATAGGCAATTCATTACAAAAAAAACTACTGAAAAATAAAATATGGGCAAGGACTTGAATTAGTAACCTGATTTGTAGTTTTTTTGTTTTTTTGTTTGTTTGTTTTGGATTAGGGGAGACTTGTCTCTGAAGCTGATGTGGTCTTTAAGCTGATATAAGATTAAATTGTCTGTTTCCCACTCGGGGAAGAAAGGCCGAAGCCCAGAAGGTCCTGGGACATGAGGGCCGAGGCCTCCTTTGGAGTGGCCAAGCATCGCTGGTTCCAGAGCCAGGTTAGCCAGTTAGCGTGAGCAGGGGAACCCTTGCTGCCAATGGCTCTCAACTCACCAGGCCACAGGAGAAAACGCGACCAGGACCTGCCTTTGCCGAGCGGCAGTCTGCTTGGACTGAAGCCCAGGACAGTAGGCTGAGAAGCTGGGGCTTGTGGAAGCCTGTGGGGCTCCAGGTGAGAGAAGGGAAACGTTCAGGAAACAGGTATAATGGCTTATATTTAAGTGGGTTAAGGCACTTGTCAACTTATACCTGGCTAATTCTGTAACTCCTGCTCTACATTTTGAGTTCAGTTGATGAACCAAACTACGAATTAGAATTTATTTAAATATATTAATAAACAAATTCTAATTGGTAGTTTCCAGAAAGCAGAATCAGCTAATTTCTATTGTAATCATGACCAGATATGTAATATAACACTAGAAAAAGCAGGCAAAGTTATTTTGTTTTTTTTTTCACTTTAAAAAAAAAAAAATCTCATTTGATCTTTTTTTATTAGAGAAAGCTGTGGGTTTACCGAACAATCAAGCATAAAATACAGGATTCCCATACACCACCCTGTTTATTATTAACACCTTGCATTGGCGTGGTACGTTTGTTACAATGGATCAAAGTGCATTTTTATACTTATACTATTAACTGTAGTCTGTGATTTAACTTTTTGTAAGAACTCCCCCTTTCAATCCTTACAACACCCCCTGGGATAAGTGTTGTCACTTTTCCTATCTTTTGCATCAGGAGATTGAGGTTTAGAGAAGCTGGGGACTCCTCCAGGGTCCTCTCCAGTCAGTAAGGAGAAGAAATGACAGAGTCCCAGGTTTTCGGTGGCACCCTGCCAAGGCTGCTCAGCCTTCTGTTGGACCTGGTGTCAGATTCTGAAGAAGGTCTTTAAGCACAGCTGGGGGAAATGCTCTGTGTGTTTAAGATGTTCCATGTGCTACTAGAAGTCACAGCAGGGTGTTTCCCCCCAGGCCCTGGTCTCAGCTGAAAATAATTTTGCCAGAGAAATTGAAATGAGAGTGTTTGCTGGAACTGCCTCTTCCAACTGAAATTGAGGAGCCCAAGCTGCTTCGGCTTCTGTAACCACCACAGTCTTTGCATGCAAGCAGGGCTGGCCAAGACTTGTGGGTGGACTTCAAACCAACACTCATGAATCATTTGTTCAGCATTTTATTACAGAGGCTGGACAGTAGCTGAGGCAGGCCATGCTCAGTCTCAAGCATTCAGCTTAGCCCTGAGGATCCTCTTCAGCAAAACAAAATACCTTAGACATAGATAGTGTGGCCCCCCTCCTGGGAAGGTGGGCTGGCCTCCACCCTCTTCCTAATCCATTCAGCAGATTAGGAAGGTCTGGCAGATACCATGCTTTTTTCCCATGGCGTTGCATTTTCAGGGATGTTTTAGCCTCCTTTATGGATCAACATCCCGGCACCCGCCTGGCTGACCCACCCCTACACGGCCCTGGGTGCAGAGCCCTCTGCAGACACCTCTGCTCAAGGTAGCATGAAAGGTTTGTGTGGTGTTGTTAGCAGAAAGCTCTGGTTCTGGGCTTCTAGGTTCTTGGCTTATGTCGCACAAAAGAATTTAAGGACACGCCATAAGGTAGGCAAGGGAGTAAAGAGTTTATTAAGAAACAAGAAAAGGAGGAAAGTACACTATCGAAGGCATGAACTGTGGGCGTGCTGCAGAGTGAGACGTGTGCTTGGGGCCCCAGATCAGGCCTTTTTAAAGTCTTTCCTCCTCTCCCTTTATACTGTTGGGTGAGGGACCCCAGCTGTTTGCTGTTCTGATTGGTTGCCCCACCTGTTAGGTCTAAGGGGGCCAATGGTGGGGCCTTTTATTTGAAGGTATCCAGGCCTTCCCCTTTGACCCCAAGTGGGATTCTCATTCCAAATGGGATTCTTGTGGCCAGGGGCTCTCAGGATTTCTCCGGTAGACTTCCCCTCATGAGGTTTCCGAGCAGGGTCTCACCGCCATGTGGTCTGCCAGCTATGTGGTCTGCCAGACCTCAGCCGCCTTCCTTCTTTCACTGTACTAACCTGCCTCAGTGTTACTCTGCAGACTGAGGGCACATCCATGGTTTCTGGGTTTGCTATGGTATGGATGTGGGAGGGAGACAGCCATGCATCCCTCCCACATCTAGATAACTCTAGAGTCTCCATGGTCCCATTTCCTAGGATTTATTAGAATGTCTGCAGAAACAGTTATCCTAAGCAAACAGTGCAAAGAGAAGCAGGTAACCATATGCCAGATTATTAGTTCACATGAACAATGTTACTGCCGGTCAGAAGGGAATAATGTCATTGGTTGATGAGCACATTCGCCTCCCAGTCGAGTGAGTAATGAATAGTCCAGTCTGTATTGAGTACTTGCTATGTGCTTAGTGCCATTTCAATGGGAAAGGGAATGCATGAGTGAATGGGGCAAACAGAAAAAGGACGACAGTCCCTGCCCATAAGACGTTGGTGAAGCCAGAGCAATACATGGAAAAGTGAGCAAACAACTGGCCACCCCGAGTACAGCTGGTTTCAGAGAGGGGCAACAGGTGGGAATTAGGGTGTTTGGGGAAGGCTGGGCAGGATTCAGCTGGGCTCTGAAGATCCCAGGTGAGGTAAACCAGCAGGAGCACACAACCCCTCAGGGGTGGATGTGGGGTGGCAGGAGATGGTGTGACCCTCCTGTGTTGCTGAAGGAGAGTATGCCCCAGAATTTCACTGTTGTGTCTCAGAAGCAGCCTCCTATACATCAAACTCATGTCCTTGCTGGGGTTTGCAGATTGTCCCCACCACTTCTTGGCCCCCATGCGATTTCCTGCCTTCCACAGGGATGAGTTCAGGATGTTTGATGCCAGCTTCAGGCCCCCTTCCGACACCTGTGATCTAACTCTCCAGCGTTGAGCAGCTAGGTTACCACCTTCATACCCCATTTCTCCAGTCCAAGGAATCTCAGTCAAAGGCAGGCTGCTTTTCAGCTCCCTGGGGCTTTATCAATAGGATCATTTGCTTGCACATAATAATAGCAATTTGCATAATTAAGGGGAGTCATAGGAGCATTCAGTTGTCTAAGAGAGCTGGAATTTAAGTTACAAAATAGGTCTGATCTGGAAGGTGACTTATCTATCAAACCAGAGTCTGTACTTGGGGAACTTCAGAGAAATTGTGACAGGGCACATTGTTTTAGCAACCTGCATACCAGAGCGAGCTGGTGACAAAGGGCAGGTTCGCACGCCTACTTTTTCACGAATTAGTCCTGAAAGTAAAAGGTGAGAGAAAAGAGGTTCAAGAGGGCAGAAACCCATCACATTTAGCTCTATTCATTCTGATAAAAAAGAGACACTCTATTAAATTTTTCATTTTTGCAAAGAAAAGACTTACTTGAAACTGACACATTCTCAACTAGTATAAATGGAATATACTGTTCATATGCAAAGTAAACTAAAGCAAAAATGCACATTTCAAGTTGAATTCAGACAATTCCATTTGCAAAGTAATTTGCAGTATGGGAAGGTGTAGACCGGGGAAATAGTGCTCAGTGCTGGAAGACAGATTGGGCTAGCCTGGGCCAGCTGCTCCAAGGGCTTTCTCTGGGCCTCGGCTTTCTCATCCTTCCTCCTCTCACTCCAGGGCCTCTGAGCATCCCTCTTCACGCCCACACCTTTTTCTGCAGTGGAGCCATTAGGACTCTGAAGAGCAGAATTTGCAAATCATCTGTCTAGTCCAGGCCTCTCATTTTACAGATAAGAGACGAAGGCCAACCCCACCCCAGTTCACCCATAGCAGCTCCATTTTCATCTGTTTTATATTTTAGTGTTTGCAATTTATTTGGAGAAAAAGACCCATGGCTAATGAACAATTTGGAAATCACTGGACTAGACAACTGTTCTAGTTCATTTTATATCCACTTGTCTAGAAGCAACAGAGATCTCTAAGTTCTAAGTGATTGTGAGGGCGTGATATATGGGCTCCCAGGAAAAGCCAGGTGTATAGACCTATCACTTGGGTTCACATGTCACTTGCTAGTTCTCTTCTTCCTCTCTGAATTACAAAAAAAAGCAAAGTAAAAATCATCCATTAACACAACATGTCTTTTAAAGCTGTATAAACCAAGAAGTGAAATCCCCTTTTTTATCCCCTAGTCTCCGTCTCCAGGGGAAAAATAATCTCAGTGAATTATTTGGTTCATTTGTCTCCTGACTATTCTTTGTGTTTATATAGACATTTCTAGATATTCTTTTTCAACCAAAAATTTGTATTATGATATGTCCTTGGGCTTCACCTTGCTTTTATCATTTAATAGTATGCCAAGGCTGTCTTTCCAGATTAGTGCAAATAGATCTACTCATTCTTTTTAATCTGTTTGATCCCTTACTGATGAACATTTATATTGTTTGCATTTTTTTAACCATCACAATGTTGCAATGAGCATTCTTATCCAGATGTCCTTATATACATTCCTACAAATGAGATTCCTAATTATAGCATTTTCTTTCCAACAGATACTGCCAAATTATGTACCATCTCTTTTGAGTTTGAATTAAAGCTAGTGATACCAAGCAAAAGCGGGTTTGTTCTCTTGATGCACGTTAAAAGCCAATTCCTGAGACACCAGGGTTTCAAAGAGAGAAAGAGTTTATTTGGTTGCTCAAGCAAAGGAGCACAGTGGCCTAACAGCCCAAAACTGCCTCCTCGATCTGCAGAAATTCTAATATTTTATAACATCGGGATTTAGAATCCCGATGTTATAAAATCAAGTTTCTTTATTAATAAACATTAAAGGTGCAACACAGCATGGGGGTGGGCACTAAACCAGGATGAGTCACAAGGTTCTGAGATAGGAGACTACAGAGCAGGTTAGTTAGGACGTTTTTTATATGGATGTTAAGCAGAGAAATGTGGAGTGGTTGCCATCACAATAGGAAGCATACACAGGGGTGAGCCTAGTTTTGGTATAACCATAAAGAAGCATAAGGTCAGTTTAGAATGATGATCACAATAGTAAGCATATAAGACGGTGAGGCTAAGTCAAGAGTAACCATAAACTTCTTAGAATGACCATCACAACAGCAGGTCTAGGCTAAATCCAGCCAGTTCCAGCAATTTCAAATATTAACCCTTTGCTATTTTATAATATAAAGGCATCTATATAATGATTTTGTAATCCTAATTATTTGTTAATTCTTAACCCTCGGTTACACTAGCTCAAGCCATCTGATGCCAGATTAGCAGGAAGTCCATTATTTTCTCCTGGGACCCCTTCCTTGTCCCTGAACTGCCCAAGATATACCCATAAGTTCTATGAATCCGATGTGATGAGTTCTGCTTCCAGGGAGAAAACTGGAAGGTCTGTCTGGGCCAGCCACTAGTGGGACCCATTTTAGTTGTCTTTTCTCCCATGGCTGCCATAGGTTGTCAGTGCTGAAGACAAATCCCCACACACTTTTCCCTGTCCATACCATATTTCTTTTGGGGAGGTGATTCCACCTCCTCCATGAGGCACACCCTACAGGTGCACTAAGCTTGAGCTTTCAGTGGTATTGTTCTTTATTCAGCACTCATGGCCATTGCTCCTATGAACACATCCTCCGCACTGGCGTGGTTGGGTTGATAGGGGCTTCCCAACACTACCGTGGATCTTTTCCTGTGCCTCACCCACCCTCTTTCCAGAACCATCAGATCTTCCACTAGCCTAGGCTAGTGGTAGATTGTCACCTTCTCTCAGGCAAATTCTCCCCTTGGAGACTGTAGTGGTTTGAAGCTGTACGTACCCCAGAAAAGCATGTGCTTAAAGCAATCCACTCCTGTGGGTGTAGACCCATTGTAAGTGGGATCTTTTGATAAGACCACTTCAGCTAAGGTGTGACCCACCTCGTTCAGGATGGGTCTTAATCCTCCTATTGGAACCCTTTATAGATGGAATGAATTTAGAGACAAAGAGAGAAAGCCATGGAAACAAGAAGCTGAAATCAATGAAACTTGAAAGAGAAGGGAGAGACTAGTAGACGTGCCATGTGTCTTGTGGAGCCCAGGATCACCAGCAGCTGGTTTTCAGGAAGAAAGCATTGCTTTGATGATGCCTTGATTTGGATAGTTTCTCAGCCTCCAACTATAAGCTAATAAATCCTCATTGTTTAAGCCTACACATTTTATGGTATCTGCTTTCAGCATCCTAGGAAACTAAAACAGAGACCATTGAAGTTCTTTCCTACCACAATCATTTCACCCCAGAGGAGTAGTTCTAGACTTGGGACCAGGCCACCATCCTGGGCACTGGGGATACTGACTAAACAGAACAAGATACCTGCTCTCAGAATGCTTACATTCTTTGGGGAGAGGGAGCAGGACATCAATACATACATCCACAAGATAATATTTGATCATGATTAGTGCTACCAAGATGACAAATCTGAGTGAGGTGATCGGGAGCAGCTGCTGGACTGCTTGTAGTTGGGTGGTCAGGGAAAGCCTCCCTGATGAGGTGGCATTTGGACTGAGGCCTCAGTGGAGCCCACCAGGTGAAGATGTGGGTGGGGCACTGCGTACGCGGCATGGCAAAGACCCATGGAGGAGGCCGGTGTGGCTGGGGCAGAGCGACCGAGGGGGAACGTGGCGGGAGATGGCTCCGACAGGTGGCAGGGCTACCTCAAGGAATGGGTGATACCTGTCACCCCCAGGACGATGACTTCTAAGGCCTGCCCCAGCTCCAACCTTCTTAAACCCTCAGTCAAGATTTAAGAAGCCCTCTGTACCAAGTGTGACTCTTTAATTGGCAATCTAGATTGTGTGGCTTTAGATGTTGAATTTTCTTATTTTCATCCAAATTCTTAATCATTATTCTTGGGGAGGGGAAAGTTTCTGACTTTCTTATTGCCACACCTTTTCTTACCATATGTTTCATCTCAATGCAATCTTATATAGCTCAAGTTTGTTGGAAGAATATTCCCAGGTGAAGATTAACATGATTTACTGGTAAATATCTAAATGGACATTTAGCATATAAATGAAACCGAAAGATCGGGAAATGAAAACTTCTTCTTCATAGTTTTTACAGAAGCTGCTTCTGACCCAGACCAGTAATGAATATCAAAGAGAAAGGCTAATTTTCCCTATTGATGCTTGTATTGTTTCAAACTATTTCTTCTGCTGTGATCCCACAGGCAACAAATGAAGCATTGTGAAGTCTTTTCAAGTCCTCTCAATGGGCAATTATACATTTTTTTAAGACAATAAATTTTGTCCATAGTGCAGCTGATTACATTCATTTATGAAAATAACTAAAAACAGTGAATAAAAAAAATTTTTTTCTGTTGGGTTAGGTTAATCATCACAGCCATAATACAAAGTGCAATGGACCTGAAATTTAAAAATCTGGAGTTGAGCCCAGTTCTTCCACTAGTATGCTGTGTGACCTTGAGTCAATATCACTCTTCTTATCTGTATAAGAGGTAGAATCATACTGCTCAATACACCTCAGCTCAGAAAGTTGCTGGGGCAGAGAGAGAAGGATGTGGTCATGGGGAGGGGCATGCAGGATGCTTCCAAGTTTGGAAAGTATTGGTAAGCTTCTGGTTCTTAAGCTAAGGGGTAGAATATGTGTTTGTTTTATCATTCATCTTTAAATTATTCATACATATCTTATATATTTGTGGTATGTATATTTCACAATATATTTCTGAAGCAGTAAATAAATACTTGTTGACATACTTGATAAAAAGTAATTACAGTCCAAGTTCTTCTGGATCTCATAGAAAACGGAATAAACCTAGACAGAAGACAAAATATTTTTTCCCTCAAATCAAAACACATTCTTTAAAAAAAAAATAGTTGAATTGAAAGGTAATCAGGGAAATTTGTGAACAAGACCAAAGGGCCTGTCATGCTACATGCTAGGTACTACTCCCTCCCTGGCACTCCATGCCCCTCTCCGCCCCCCCCCCGCCCCTCCCCCGGAAGTTTGTTAGGTCTCTCTCCAAAAACATTCTAGGCATATACAAGCATATGTGTGTGTGCCTCTTTTATTGCATGAATGAAAACACTTTATGCTGCTTTGTACTTTTTCATTTATTTGGGAGACCTGACAATATCAACACTTATGGATTTAAATTCATTCTTTTTCACAGCTACTTAGTGTTTCATTACGTGGTTATGCTATAACTTATTTAATCAAACTTTGCTAATAGGTTGCTTCTAGTTTTTGCTCTTGTCCATATTTCTGCCACAACCATCTTTGTACTTACAGCTTCTCACATATATATGAGGCTGTCTCATATCCCAAAGTGTAATTGATGGATCAAATGGTAGGTCCATTTAACTTTTAGTAGATACTGCCAAATTGCCTTCCAAAATGCCATTGTTCCTTTAAGCTTCCATCAACAGTACAGATCAGGGCCTGTTTCCTGACACTCTCACCGTAATGTGTTCTGTTGATTTTTTTATTTGCAAACCTAAGAAGTGAAATAGTATTGCATTGTTTTATTTCTTTAACTCAAGTGAAGTTGAGCCACTCCTTTTGCTCTGAACTTCCTGTTTGGGTCCTTTGCCCAGTTTTCTTTTGGGTTGCTGTTCCTTCACTTTTGCTTAGTATAAGAGTTATTTACATACTAGGCAAGTTAGCCCTTTGCAATTAATTTTCTGCGTTTCTGTTTTCTTTTGTTATTGCTTGTTGTATTTTCCCTCTTGCAGAACATTTTAATTATAAGATAGTAAATTTATCACATTCTTCCGACCTATGTTTTGGGTTGTGTTTCCTTCTTAGAGAAGTCTTTCCAACTCTAATACCATTATAGATATTCTTCTTGAGTTTTCCTCTAGTACTTTTACTATTTTGTTCCTTACTTTCAATGTTTTGGCCAATGTGGCTTAATGAATTTATTCATTGTAAGGAGTGAAGTACAGATCCAGCTTTTGTTTTGTTGTTGTTTTTTTTGTAGATAACTTTCCAACTATTTCAATTCCATTTCTTAACTAATGAGTTTTCCAACCACTGCTTTGAAATGCCACATTATTTTCGTCTAAAAATTGCTGTGTGTATAAACTGAAAATTCTTGAGAGGTAACTTGATAAATGAATGAAGTAAATCTTTACAGACAAAATGAACCATGCAGGCAGTTTGTAGCCTGACACATTCCTGCAACCATTCAAACAGTAAAAATAGAGTGTGCTTATCATGTGCTGGGCCCTTTCTAGGTGTGATCATTTAATCCTCACAGCCATGCTGTAAGTTAGGTACTATCAACTCTACTTATGGACAAGTACACTGCAGCACAGAGAGGTTAAGTAATGTACCCAAGGTCACACAGCTAAGTGGTAAAGCCATGATTTGAACCCAGGCAGTTTGGCTGTCCATACTGTATGCTGCCTCTATGGAATGGAAAACATTTTTGTGTGCTCCTACATGCCAGGCACTCTTCTCAGAACTTCACATGCAATAATTTCACTTAATCCTCACAACACTTCTAAAAAGTAAGTACTATTACTTTACCAAGTTTCAAATGAGCAAACAGGCAGAATGTGACTGGAGGACAGAAAGGGACGGGGGAGTAGTGAAGATGAGCCAGAGGAGGAAGAATTTTGCTCTCTAACTTCAGAGCAACAAGGGGTCACAAAAGAGTTTGAATTGGGGTTAATGCAATCATATTTGATTTTTTTGTGAAGCTCATTGGGAGCAGCATGGAGAATGAATGTGGGGGTGGCGGGCACAAATAAGCAGGCTAATACCACACTGCAGTGCCTGCCCACCACAAATGTCATCCAGGGGTGAGTAGGGAGCTTCCACTTGTTATGAGAATCTCTACCATGTAAGGGGCAGTTTCCGTGTGCCAGGGACTGGGCTGGCTCAACCTGCAAGGCAGGGACTTACATTATTTACATTTACAGAGGAGGAAACCAAAGTGCCCAAGAGGTTAAGTATCTTGCCCATACTCACCCAGCTCGTAAGTGCTTGCTCCTAACCACAGAGCCCAGGGCCCCTCTTTATTCAGGCCCACAGACAGAACCCTCCAGATGCTGGCGGACTGGCTCATTACAGCAGTGAACAGCAGATTTGGTGATTCCTTCGCCATCTTCCCTCTTCTCAGGGTTTGTTAGAAACCAAGGAGATTCTGTTGATGATGTTGAGAAATGAGCTGCTGGTATCAAAAATCTTCAGATCCTTTCCTTTCTTTTCAGCTTTAGGCTATTTTTTTTCAAATGTCTGTCCTGCACATTCTCCTGAAGTTCCTTGGTGAATTTTTAGCATTGCTTTCTGCTGCTCTGAACAGAAGGCCTGTCAGGGCCTCTGCCTGCTGTGCTGCTGCTAACGGCCCTCTCCCCCCGCAGGTCCGCGTGATGGTGGAGCTGTGCAACAGCACCAGGGGCATCTGCCTGACAGGTAGGCTGGCTCGGCCACCCTCCCAGGGCTGCGCACACGGCGAGCCCCGCAGCAGCGTAGCGCCTGGGACGTTTTAAGTTAGGACAATACATGTTAGTTTGCTCTCACCAGATGTTTTTAATGGGCTGAAAGTCAACTCTAATATAATTATGAAACATAATAATATTTTCGGTATTGCTATAGAAATTTAGCCATGGAAAATAACTGGAACCTCGGTAATTAGAAATGTGTGGTACCTTGAACCAGAGCCATCGATGTTTTCCTTATTCCCCTCAGTTTAAAAAGGGGGAAAGAAAGAAAGGAAAAAGACCTTGCTGAGTTCTCTTACCAGAGAAGTAATAATTTTCGTACATCCTGCAGAAGGCATGAACGGTAAGTTCTAGGAGCAAACTGCTAATTAATCAAGAAAAGTTTTAGGAGGAGTCTTCCATGTGCTGGGTGGGACTGGAGGTTGTCACATCCTACCCCCCTCCACTCCAATACTTTTATAAAATGAATCAAGGGCAGACAGGAAGGACGCAAAGAATTGACGTGTAGGTGCATCAATCCTTGGGACAAGGCTTGGTGGTGGGTGGGAGTCGGGAGGGGGAAGTGGTTTTGAGGGAAGATCTGTACCTGAGTCTAACAGAGCTCCTCTGAGGGCGGGCCGGCCTCTTGCCTTCAGGAGGTGCGGCAAGGGCAAACACAGATCCCAGAGCAGTCACCCCATTCGACACTCCCTCCCTACCCTCCCAGGCCAAAGAAGGCGCTGGCCAGGCCCGGGCAGGCACAGGGAGCTCGGCTTCAGACTCTGTATTTCCCACCTCCAACTGGGAATGTGAAATTATTTTCTCATTAAAGCAGTCCACTGTGGAGTTGAAGCACAACTGCCATTGACTTCTAAAGATACCTGCGAGATTTTGAAGCCACCTGAAGCTTTTGTTGGGCCACGCCAGTACATGGCCACAGTTTCTGGGGAGGTAGAGTTTGAGGAGTCCTGGGTAGTATGTTTCTATCTAATCGTAAGAAAACTCACCCTTTTCAGGAATATTTTCCCCAGCACCTCTCATTACCCGCCACTCATTAGGAGCTCAGTGTGTGTTTGTTGAATGAATAAACCTGTGGCTTATGTAAGTGAGTAGATGGAGGTGGTGGGCTGGTAAGAAAGAAGCTTCCCTCAGGAACCCCAGTTCCAAGCCAATTCTTTTTCATTCATTTTGGCCTCAGAGAGAAAAGCTGCAATGCTGTAATTCTGTGGCTTCTTGGGAAATGCTAATTGAATTACTCCAGTCACATTTCAGCCCTCACAGAAAATTAAATATCTTCAGAGCAGCTTGGTCCTCTTTTTGGACACTTTTGTGCCTTAAGCACCTTTCATCCATCTCTGGAAGTCCCTTTTCAGAATCCCTGCATGTGACAGTAATGAGTGCTGGAGAAATGCTCAGATGGATGGAATTACAAGCACAAAAGCCTTGTTGAGACGTACAGGAAAGCCTCTTCCTTTTTTATGTTAGAGTGATAGAATGCCAGGCAGGCTGTTCAGTGGGTGTGCAATGGGGCTATTGAGACCACTTAGTGGAGATTGGCAGGGAGGAGGGGATCGCATCCCCGCTGGAAATGGGTTGAGGCGGTTATTCTTTGGCACCTCAAAATGCTTTTCAAAAGCCAGCACTTTCTCCTTTCAGGCCAGCTTGAAATTGGGCCTCCTTTTACACAGAAAGCTCTTCAATTAAAACTTAGGTGTGAAAAGTACTAGTCGGCAAGTGAGAGATGGTGCCTGGGATGGGCGGCACTGCACGGAATGGCTGGCGGGGCCAGGTGGTGATGGGACCCAGAACTAACTTTACTGGGCCACTTTAGGGGCTGCCCGGGGCTGAGGGCAGAGCCCTGGTCAGGAGCCCCGAGAGGAAGAGATCGTTTGAGGAGCCCAAGAGGCAGGGCAGGAAGGTTACCAGAGCAGACTTCAGTCTTGGGGCATGAGAGCTAGACCTAGTTTTAACAGTGGATTTATCTCTGAAAACACAGGCACTCGTGACTTGAGGCTAGCCCAGCTGTGACTGTGAAGCCCCTTTCCTGTTCATTTTCCTTGAGGCAGTTGTGCTTGCTATGGGCATAAGGACGGACACTGTCGAGCTTCGTGCAGACTGCATCTCGGGTGAACAGCGAGGGCAGTTCACTAGCTAGAGTAGTTAGGTGTTTTTGCTGACAGAGTTTTCAAACAGCAAACTTTTCTGGAAAATGTTTTTCTCTGGAAGGGTCTTACCCTGAGCCCAGATTTCCCTGGGATCCCAGAAGCATATCTTTTGGAAGAGCAGGTATCCTGATGAAGGCAGGTTCTTGGGTGATTCTTCACCTCTAGTGGCCTCCACACATGGACTTGTTGGAAAATCACTAAAACATCGCCTTGCCGAATTGCTGGTTGGGCAGAGGCACTTCAAATCCACAGCGCCCATTCTTCCTCTTTTTTTAGGCCAGTAAAAAGAATTTATTTGGGAAATGGGGGGGAAGAACAGAGCTTGCTGAGAAATGGGAGAGAAAGACAGAAATACACAACGAGATTCGGTGTGGGCTCCTCTAGGCAGAGAGCGCTCGCCCCTTCTTCTTGCAGCCAAGTGACTCTAACCCAATGGTGGCAGTTGTCACCACAACCTTGTCCTATACCCAGGTGACAGCAATAATGGCTCATAGCTCTGCTGAACATGGCTTCGTTATATTCTTTCCTGGCATTCCAGAAAGTCACAATCAGAAATGGCACTTAAAACAGCACCTATTTGCCATCGCTATTCTAATTTGTTACGGTTGCCATGGCCATAGATCAAGGTGGAAATGCATCAAATTAATAGGATTAGACGGAAGCTGTAGTTCAGTGGGGGCATGCAAGGACAGATACCTTTCCAGGTCAGGGGTCTGGTGCCCTGGGAGTGACCCAATAGCTGGGGGCAGGGGGGATACCGCCACGCACAGGGAGGGGACTCGGGCCCAAAGCTGTTGCCAGTGCAACCTTGGAAAATGAATGGACCAGTCTGCTCTCTGGAACGGCTTGTGCAACTCACCCGGCTTTGTTTGTTGGGCTGCACTGACCCAGCTAGCCAGTTGTTTTGGAGTTGGTGTGTTCAGCCTTCAAGTGTGAGAGCCTGGGCCTCTCAGGGCCATCCCCAAGCATGCCCCACTCACCTGGGAATGGGGAGACACCCCACCCCTCCCACCCACCCTCCCATGCCCTTGCTTTGGCCAGAGCTCCTGTCTGGCCCTAAAGCTGTGGCCAGCGTGAATCCAGGCCCCAAGGGAGTCCTTGCCGGGCGAGTCGGAATGGGAGAAAATCAGGACTCCAGCCCTCCTGGGGTGGTCCAGGCCGGAAGCTGTCGGGTTCATGGAGCTGCTCCTGCTCCCAGCTCTTTCTACACGAGCAGAATCAGGCCACACTTTCTGAAGTGTTTCTAGTTGGAATATTTGCTTGACTTCTTTTTTCCCCTCGACCAGCAAGACTTTGGGAAATGTGTAGCCATTTCCTGTGTGATCATCGCTAAGGAGGGGCCTTGGGTCAGGCAACATCTGTTTTGACAGAAACCCAGGGCAAAAGGGGAGGCTGCAAAAGAGAAATCAGAGATGCCCAGAGATGGTTCTCTTCCCCTGTTATTTGGAAGGGCTGCTGTGGGAGGAACCAGATGGGCAGGATTTTCAGGGGCCTGCAGAGGTATTTGCAGGCCAGTGCCAGCTCTGAAAACAGGGAATGAGCCTTAAGCTTCTTTATTATTCATTCCCCATAACTGCCATGCCTATCTTCCTGTCTCAATTAAGATTCTACTGTTTGCTAGAAGCAGAAACCCACTAGAGCTTACTTGAGAAAACAAGAAAGGGGTAGGGGGTGGGAGGGTGGGAATTTATTGTAAGGATAGAGGAGCGTATTTGTCAAGATAGGCTAGGCCAGGCTGTGGTAGCAAATCCTCAGATCTCAGTGGCGTAACATAGCAAAGGTGTATTTCTCCCTGCACAGGGCCTGCTGACATGTGGGTGACTTCCTAGGGCAGCTCTCTTCCTCTGGGGACTCAGGGATCCAGGCTGCTGCCATCTCCTGGCTCCATCACCTCAACATGGGGAACCAAAGTCACCCACAAAGGGGAAGAGAGGGGACCAAAGCATGGCGCTGGGTGCTTTTAACTGCCAGGCCTGGAACCATCTCACTTTCCCCCAAGGGGTCCCACTGGTAGAGCCCCATTGCTCATACTGCCCCACCTTGAGAGGGGAAAATGATGTCCTTCTCCGTTTCCAGGAAGAGGAGAATGAAACCAAGGTTGGTGAAGACAGAGCAGTCCCTCACCACAAGGGGATCTCACAGAGCCAGAGGGCTGCAGGGGTGGAACCTGGGGCGGGAAAGCCACCAGGAGCCCCCACGGCTCCCCTCTGGATCCTTCTGTCGGGGCCACCGGCCTCTCCTCCCTGCTTCTCTCCACTTGGCTCTCTGCACTCAGACACTCTGAACTCCCTCGTGTGCATGGCCAGCCACAGGCCTCTCTCTAGTTTACATAACTGGGGTCATTGTGGGGCAATTTTAAATTTCAAGGAGAAAAAATTATCTAATTGGTTCAGCTCCTATCAAGCATCCATCTACTTCTAATTAACTCTGTTCAGTTAGATGGTACAGTCAGAGCCAGCTACATAATTTGCAGAGCCCAGTGCAAAATGAAAACGCAGGACCCCTTGTTCAAAAAGCAGGAAAAATGGTTTTCTTTCACGGTCACTCTCCCTCAATCTGTCATGGTGTTTATTTGCTATTTAATGTCATCCTCCCTCTGGCATGGGATACTCACAGGGTGAGTACAGACCCTCCCTGTCCTTGTACCCAGGTCCCAACCAGGGATGGACAGTGGCAGCAGGCACTGACGGGAGCGGGGAAGAGACATCAGGAGGCAGGGGAGCAGACAGCCAAAATCCTGTCTTGGGGAGGCAGGAAGTGAGAGGAGGCGGGGCCACACGTGAGCTGAGGCTCCAAGTCCCCGGCCCACCCATTGCCCCATCAGACTTCACTTATACAACACAAATTCAAAGATAGAATTAAGAATTTCAAGATGGCAACTACAAAGCATTAAACCCCAAGCATGGGACCCCTTCTGAGCTGGGGACCCTGGTGACTGCCCATCTTGCAGCATTAGCATAACCATGGCTGTCCGTGAATTCCTAGACAATCTCTTATTCAAGAAGGGAAGAAGGATCAGGAGCTGAGAAACACCCCCAAAACGGTTTTCCAAATTTCCCCTTGGCATGTCCCTTTGGCACACATTTTGGGACTTCTATATATAAAGGGCCACTTGGGCAGCCCTCTTGGCCCCCTGAATGACCCTGGGACAGAGGCCCCCTCACTGTAGCACTCTGCCTCAGTACAGTTCATGTCTGCCTTGACTTCTGAGCCTTTGGGAACTGTTTGCCATCCTTAGTGTTTTGAAATTCTCTTCTTCCTTAGCTTTCTGGACACTGGGACTGCTTGGTTTCCCCCTCCATTTTCTGATTACTTTCTATCTTGTTTCCTGGTGCCTCATCTACCACCCACCTCCCTGCAGATGGGGTGTGTTCACCCTCCCGCTCCATCCCCAAATTTGGTCCAGACTTTTTGCTCTTGCCTCAAGACCAGTAGCTCTGAACCTTTTAAGAATCAAGGACTCCTTTGAGGATTTGCTGACAGCCACTGTGTCTTTCCCCAGAAAATGTCCCATCAGTCAGAGGGCCCATGGACCATGTGAATCTCAGTTACCTGTGGGGCTTGGTAAAACTGCAGCTTCCTGGGCCTCACTCCAAATCCAAACTGAATAGAAGCTCTAGAGATGGGGCCCAGGAATCTGCATTCTAACAGGCATTCCAGGTGACTCCATGGACTCTGTGCCTGAGAATTGTAGCTGTAGGGTGTCAGAGGACTCTGCTAGGAAGCCCTAATCTAAACACTGCCCTATAGGAAGACCCTTAGCACATTTAGGGCTAATGTGCCCTAAATGTAGAGCTCCTGCAGGGACCTCTCACTCTCCAGGGAACTCTTGAAACCTACATACAGTCAGTTCTTGCTGGTTTACCTTTGGCACATCTGTGCATCTGAATTTGGCTCCATCTGTGGTTGGGAATGATCATTCATTGATTTCTTCTGGCCTCTGTCAACTGTCCCCACCCACCGTCCCAGTGCATGGTCGCCATCTGGTGGTAAAATCATGTAGCCCAGGCTATACTAACGAGAAAATGTGATCCCATTTTCAGCAATCATTTTTGCCGGAAGTCGGATGTATGTATTGAAAACATAGCCCCACTTCTTCCCTACGACCCCACAGCTGTCACAGGAGGCTTTCTCCATCAGTATCCTGGGCTCCAAGCCATCAGAAAGACCTCCTTCTTTGATTTCTATACAATCAGACATGGGGTTCTATTTATTCTTCTGCTGAAATACCTCTTGAATTTCCAACTTCTCTACAACTCTGCAGTCACTATATTTATCCACAACACTATCCCTGATTTTAACTACAAAGATCTTCTGGGTGTTTTCTCTCCATCTTCCTCCTTCCTTCCCTCCTTTCCTCCTTCCCTTCGCTTCCTCCCCTCCCTCATTCCACTCAGTTCTTTCAACTTCCAGCTAGAAAGAGGATCTCAGACAAACACTGATTTCACAGTATTATTGCCCTGCTTAAGAACCTGCTATAGCTCCCTACTGCCTTACAGATATGCTCTAAACTTCTCAGTTTCACATTAAAGTGCTTCTACCCACTCCTACCCCACCTAAGTACTTATTCAACCTCATCTCTATGCACGCCAGCCTGGCCAATCTTCTTTTCTCCCAGCTTGAATCTTGCTGGTTCCCACCTCTGTACCCTTGCTCCCTTCACCCTTCAGCCACCTTAGGCCCATTATTTCTTCACTGCCACAGCTCAAGGCTCCCCTTCTCAGGAAGCCTCCTCTAACTGCCATGTGCCCAGCCTTCCCTGGCACACTTTGAGGGTGGGGGGGGGTTGCTTCTTTACAGCTCCCTCTTATTCCATTGTGGTTTCAAAGTGTGTTTGTCTACCTTCCCCAAGTACAATCAAACACAACAGACACAGGGACTAAGAAGTCTGCTTTTTCGTGTGCCCTATACAAGTAGAGTTGGTTGCAAATAAGTGCTTAATAAATGTTAGTTTTCTGAATGGTCACAGGCTTAAATTTATGGAAAGACCTTTCAGTGGTCATCGTTATATATGGTCATATTGGCAATTGTTATATGTGGGCTAGAGAAACAGCAGTCCTCCGCTGCTCGGGTTACAGCCTCATTAGCTTGTCTGAGTGCTCAAATAAAATAGTAGACAGTAAGACACACCTATTTGTGGAAGCAAAATTGTTTGGTTAGATCCTGTGTGAAGAATCATCTGAACCTCTTAGGCCCTCTGGTAATTGCACACTAAGGAAGGTATTTGTTACCTGATCTAGACCCTCAATTTTTCTCAGGCTATTTCATGCAATAAAACCAGAGAACCAACTTCTGCTCCCAATTCCCCTTGAGAGCCCAGAGACCAGCCAGCTGGATGAGAGCACTTGGGAGCAATCTTGTCAGAGCCAAATCTCCTCCCTGCGAGGACAGCACTGCCCTCTGCTGGCACTTGCCCTGGGCCAGGGTGGCACTTGTGCCCACCTTCATTGTTGCAATGAGCCTTGAGTAACTAAGTTGATTGCTTGAGAGATGACTAATTAATTTACCTACAGTGAAGCCACTGAAACAAAAGTGGTTTCGATAGCCAAATGGGTCTTTGTTGAATGGCTTTTCAGGCTCATTGGGGCAAATGCAAGGAGTCCTAAATGGAAGGCATGGGTTCAGTTTCTTATAGAGTCACTAGGTAATTTAAAAGGTGGCGGGGGGGGGGGGTGTCTTTGTTTTGTGAGTTGTAATGCCAGCTTTTCTTTCTTCCACCCATGGTTTATCATCTAAATTTCTTTTCTGTTGTAGGACCACCTGGCCCTCCAGGTAAGAGCCCATGGACTTCCCAGGTTCATGGGGAGGATGTGGGTGGCTGTATCCCCAGGATCCCTCAGGAAGTATAGCGGTGGGGGAGGGGGAGGAATCTGGAGGCAGCCCTGACTATGCTCCCCCTTCTCTGCCCCGGTCATGAGCTCTCCTTCCCCTCCCACTCTGCGAACCCACCATCACCATTCCACCCCTGTCCCTGGCTCAGGTGGGGGCAGTGAAGGTGGAGGAGGAAGGGAAGAAGCTGGAGAGGATGGGAAAAGATACCAGTGCCTGGTCAGTTTCACTGGCTAAAGGAAATCACATTAGCTTCAGTGATTGTTTTGAAAACGTCTTGTTTCTGTGTTTTGATGCAGGGCCTCCGGGAGTTGATGGGTTACCAGGACACAATGGATCAGATGGGCAGCCTGGTTCCCAGGGCCCAAAAGGCGAAAAAGGAGCAAATGGAAAAAGAGGAAAAACTGGTATTTTCCAACTCTTCTCATTAACTTCACTGTTGTCTCCTTTATTGCATTTTGGACTGCTAAAACGGTGTGCAGTGAGGATAAGGTGTTTCATTTCATCTCTGCATGAAATGCTGATTTAACTCTTGCCTGGAAGCCATTGTGTTCCTTGGTGTAAAAGGCACTCAATTCATTTTGATCCAACCCTGACAAATGTGTGTTTCAAGCTGGAAAAATGGTCTCCTGGGAACTAGTCCCACCCTTCTGCTTGCTCTGCTGCAGACTGAAGGTGGAAGGTGCGGGAGTGGGCAGCTGTGGGGAGGGCATGACCACAAGAGGGTGATGGCTCTGTGTACCCTGCCCTTTCACTGCTCCTTCCTGTCCAGTCATCTTTGTGTTTGATTGAAAAATCAATTGACTGATGTTGACTATTGATAAGAATTTTCCCAGCCAAAGGAATAGCTGGAAGTATTTGAGGAGAAGAACAGCATCCAGACCCCCTAAGGCTGCATACAGCACCTTCTGCCCAAGGCCGGCTCTCAGCTTGCATGGTCCCAGTGGCCAGGGGTTCTTCTTCGGGAGCCAGAGGACTATTAAAAGATGTGGCTGGTGTCCTGAAGGACTTCCCTGCCCTGTTGTGAGCAAAGGCCCAGAAGCACCAAAGTATCAGACGTGCCCAGGGAACAGCAGAAGCCGGGGATTTGTGCAGGGGCCTGCAGGAAGTGCGGCTGGGGGCCTGGGTGAACAGGTCCTGCGGGCTTCCAGGTGCTTCTCCAGGGGAGTGGTGGAGAAGCACTGGGCAGATTCTCCTGAAGAAAGCTGGCACATGGCAGGTGGAGCCTCAAGTGCCGGGGGGAAGGGGCTGGAGGCTTCTAGAGGGGCTGGCTCTTAGCCACCAGTCAAGGCCGCTGCTGAGGGGCGGAGAGGTCTTTTTAAGCAAGCGATTCTACCATACCCTCTTATTTCTTTTCAACCTCTTGGCCCTGCTACCTAAACTCACCTGGACAAACTCTGGGCTAGAAGAAATACTAGAAAATTCTTCCAGACAACACAATTACCTCTTTCAGCTCTTATTCCCCTAAGCAATTTAAGTGAGAGCCAGTGGAGAGGGAGAAAATTATTGAGTGCTTCTGCCACTTGGCAAAGCCCACCTGCTCGTGCTCCTAGGAAGCAGCCTTCTGTGAAATGTGCCATGCACGGTCCCTGCCAGTGCAGTCCACAGAAGGCTGGCAATTAAAATCGGAATTATGGAGGAGTAATGGGCTGTGGTGTGTAGGATAATAATTGTAATTATAAATGAACATCAGCGTAGAATAATGATGACTCTCGGTGTGCAAGCATTTGGTTTATCCTGAGAAGACCCCTAAATGTGACCCCTTCTTGAGGACTGAGCAATGAGTATTAGGAGGGCACCGTGCTGGTGCTGGGGGTGGGGCAGTGGGAAAGGGATAGCTTCCAGAAAGGTTTGAGACAGAGCTCTGATCTTACAGAGATGGATTAGCATGCAGACCACAGCCCAGCGAGGGCAGACAGGGGAGAGTTCATTCATTTATGTAGCACGTATTTATGTGTCAGGTACTGTTCCAGATGCTGGGGATCCAGAAATGAAAACCCTGACAGAAAGCTCTGCCTTCATGGAGCTCACATTCTAGTTGGTGGACATGGACAGTAAACAAGTAGAATATATTGTCTGTGGCAAGGTGCCAAGTGCTAGAGAGCAGGGAGAGGGGATGGGAGGGGATAGGGAAGGGTGTATAATCTTAGATTGGGAGGCCTGGAAAGCCCTCCCGGGGAAGAGACCTTTGAGCAAGTACTTAGAGGAGGTGAGAGGGTGAGGCTCCTGGATACTGGGGGAAGTCCATCGTGCATGCAGCGTTCGAGGAGCCCTGCAAGAGGCCAGGGCAGCCAGAACAGAAGCTGAGGGATTAAAGTAGTAGAGTTAGGTCAGAGAGGAGACCAGGCCAAGTCAGGTCGGGCCTGTGTATTTTAAGAACTTTGGCTTTTACTAAGTGTGAAATGGGGAGGATTTTAAGCAGAGAAGGGACATATTTTGACGAATATTTGAAAAGGATCACTCTGGCAGCTGTGCTGAGAAGAGATGGTAGGAGGGAGGGAGGAGGTAAGAGATGACAGAGGCTTGGAGCAGGGCATGGCAGCAATGGAGGTGCTGGATTCTGGCATCCATGAAGGTGCTCCCCAATCCTCTGGTTTACTGGCAATCCCAAAGGGACTGTAAAAACCTCCCAGTGAGGGAGGCCTCCCTGGGGGTCAGCAACGCTAGGCTCAGAAGCCTCGACTAAAGTCTAGGATAGAACCTGAGCCACCCAGGCTCCCAGCAGGGAGTCCCTGCTCAGGGCGGGGGAAGTGGGACACCAACCACCATTCTTGATATATAAAGACAAAGGTTACTTGAAGAGGCTGGCTCCATGGAGAAAGGTTGTTAGAAGCATGGCGCAGCCCTGGGCCAGCCCAGCTCTGGGAGCCCGTGTGGGCTGGCTGGGAGGCTGGGCAGCACCCCAAGCCCCGCTGGCTTGGTTCCCCACAAGAAGGTTGTGGGGTGTGCACCACCCACTGGTGTCCTTGCCCCCTGCCTACAGCAGCTGGGCCCTTCCCAGGATACAGCTTCAGGGGAGGTGTTGCCCAGACTCTGGGCCAGTGCTCGATCCTCTTAAGGACAGCCTTGGGATGAGCGCACCTGCTCCAGGGCTAAGGATGGGGCACTGGGAGGCGCCTGGATAAGCCTCCAGGCAGCAGAGGAGCCTGGACCTCACCAAAGGCTTCACCCTGCTCCCAGCGCTTGTCCTGTGTTCCCTCCCAATTAGAGGCCTGTAGCCCTGCTCCAGGGTGAGGGTAGCTCAGGCTCAGAACCTCCCAGCACCGAGAAAGGACGCAGAGAGGGAAGGGGAGGTCACAGGGAGCAGAGAGCAATTCGAGCCCATCTTGCAGTTTATCAAGCTCTGAGTACACATGCCTGCTCTGTTGTCTATTAGTTTATCCAACACTTATTTCGCTCACAGTTTCATAGGGCAGAGAGACTCTTCATTAATTAATTACTCTATTAAGTTAACAATCATTGACTGAGCTCCCACGTTTTGCCAGGCACCAGGGACACCAGGTGGGTTATTAGGGACACAGTCCCTCCTTCATGGACCACACAGTCTAATGGGAATAATAAGTTTTTGCTTTTCTTCTTCTTTTTTAAAATCCCAAACTAGAATGTGTTATAACTGTGGTAAAGGCAAGGACGGGAACTTGGTGCTCTGAGAATATATTACAGGGAGGGTGGATCAGGTCAGGAAAATCACAGGAGACTTCTCAGAGAGATCCATGATGGGGCTAAGAGCAAAGTTTGGAGAGGGCAGGAGGGGAAGAATCCCGGCAGAGGTAGCAGCATGTACAACGACCCTGCGGCAGGAGGGACATGTAAATTACGAGAGATGGAAAAAAGGTAGCGTGCTGAGCACAAAGAGAGGGAAAAGGCATGCACGCTGGGAGGAGGGACTGAAGAGGACGATGGCGCAGAGTCACGGGGCCCCTAGGGGAATTGGGGCTTTACTCAATGAGGAGCCACTGAATGGTTTCAAGGAGGGGAGGGTGACATGCTCAGATCTGCTTTCCTAAAATACCTCCATGGCTCCTGTGGGGGGGGGTGTCACATCAGAGCAAGCAGATGAGTGAGCAAGAGGCAGGACACCAGCTCAGAAGCCACTCGGTGGTGCAGGAAGACGATGGAGGTTGAGGGCGGGCAGGGTGTGGAAAGACCGGTGGAGCTGAGTGAAATTTAGAGGTAAAATCAGCAGTCCTCGGTGGTAGGGTGGATACAAGGAGTAAGGGGAAGAGAAGCACCCAGACTGACACTGAGGTTTCTGTCCTGCCCAGCTGAGGTGGGAAGGCCTGGGCCTGACTCCGGTTTGGGGGAAACAATCATGGGCTCAGTTTGGGGGGTGCTGCGTATGAGATGCCTTGAGCCCGTGGAGATACAGGTCTGTAGTCAGAGGAGACCTCCAGGCTAGAAACAGACAGTAGAGAGTGATCTCAGGCACTGGGCGTGTGGGCCTGGGCGTGAGCACTTGGGGAGGAAGCTAAGAGAGGAGGATGTGGGGTCGCTTCCTGAGAAGCTCCAGCATCTAGTGACCATGTAGAAGAGGACGAGCTGACCAAGGACACTGAGGTGGGGCTGGGCAGTGGGCAGGGCACCAGGAGAGGGTGTGGACTTTCATCAACAAAGACATAAAGACATATTGAGCAG
Source organism: Cabassous unicinctus (assembly GCA_029593785.1). Classification (NCBI taxonomy): domain Eukaryota; kingdom Metazoa; phylum Chordata; class Mammalia; order Cingulata; family Chlamyphoridae; genus Cabassous; species Cabassous unicinctus. Next base: position 1,577 of record JAQZBX010006632.1, on the reverse strand, counting down.
GTTCCCAGGGCTAGTGGGAAACAAAACAGACCCAGTCTCTATTCTGGAACTTTCTGTCTTTGGTTGGAGGCAGATATTAAGAGTCAACAATCAATCTACATCCATAATCACAACTTGCGGAACATGTTTGAAGGAAAGAATAGGGTGCTATGAAATGCAGCCTTAGAGATGGAGGGTCAGGTCAGGGAGGCAACTTTTTAGGTCAAACCTGAAGAATGAGAGAGCTAGGAGAAGGCCGTCCAGGTGGAGTGCAAGGCACCCCCAAAAGCCCTGGAGGGTGGGGCGAGGAAGAGGCAGGAGGGGAGTGAGCCAGAGGAGCAGGGAGGGGGCAGGGGAGGCAGGGGGCCAGGCCATCCAAGAGCCTTCAGACAGGGGGTCTGGATCTCTCTGTAAGCAACCAGGAATGTACTGTAGGGTCGTGTGCAGGGGAGTGAACCAATGGGATATAGCCTGCCTGGTTAGGGTCGTGACTGTCAGAGAAGTTCTGTTATTTAAGCAGAGAGTTTGCCAGGAAGAGATTGGGGGAGAGCAGTAGAAGTGCATTCCAGACAAGTATTGTTGCCAAGGAAAAAGGGATTGTGTTCCACAGAGACAGGGACTCAGGGTGGGATGCACAGTCCTCTAAATAATAATAAATAGCTAACATTTATTGCCAGGCACTCTACTAAGTGTTCTATATACTTAACCATCTAATCCTCATAAATTACCTTTGGGGATGGGTACTTTTGTTAGTCATCTTTTCCCAGATGAAGAAACCTTATCTTTTGGTTTTTCAAACAGGCCAAGCGCATTCTTGCCTCAGGGCCTTTGCACTGCTGTCCATGCCTGGAACACCCTCCCCCTGCCTTCACCTGGCCAGGTCCTTCCCATGTTTCAGGTCTCAGCTCATATGTCACCTCTGCTGTGAGATCATCCCTGACCTCTATGCCTCGCCCCCTCATTTGCATCCCCTGCTCTTTTCCAGAACACTTTATCCCTTCAGGAAATTCTCATTTTGTTTATTTGTTGACATGCTTATGGTCTTACTTCCTAATTAGAAAGTGAGGTCCATGGGAGCAGGAACCGTGTCTGTCTTGCTTAGTCTCTACTTCTAGTGCCAAGAATGCCCTGCCAAGGAGCCCAGTAAATACTGTCGAATGAGTGGAAATAATTGACAAATGTCAAATGCTAATAAGTAGAGGAGACAGGATCTGAATCCAGGATTCTCAGGCTCCCGGGTGCTGCTCTAACCATGACTACACAGGGCAGGAATAAACAGAACAGGCTTTGAGAGCTGGTGCAGTTCATTGTTGAACTCTCTAACTTGAGCCCGATTCTGAGTCTTACCAGTAGACCCAAAAATGTTCCCGTTTTTCAAAGAAACCTGCAGGATGTTTGAAAGATCACATAGTTCAGTGAGCAATAACCTGCTGGTCAGACAGAGTTGATTATGTGCCTGTTGCTTTCAAGGCAGAGGAGACCAGTGGAGGGAGCTCCAGGAGCACCTGGCTCAGTACCCAGCTGGCTCAAGTCTCTGCCATCTCGGCCTTGGTTTCCTCATCTGTAGACTGAGGAGACTGGGTGGCAACAACTCTAAT